>JAULBM010286179.1:0-16182 GCA_032357055.1 Geukensia granosissima | reverse complement strand
TACCCAAAGGGTCTTTTGTTCACCTTTCACATTTCAATATGCTGCGGTCGTATCATGCTGCGCTTGCGAAGCACCTCAGTTTTAAGATTATAAAGGTTTTGAAGTAAACATCAACTAAATTTTACTAAAATGTCCACATTAAAATTTTTTTAAATATGTCTTATCAATGCATGAAATATACAAAATCTTACCGCTGCTAAGTGCTTTGTCTACCATCTGTTTAAAGTAATGAAAAATCTGAATGCTGGCCATTTTTCTGGACATCCTATGCTGCCGCATTGAATTTTTTTTACTTTTTTTGAATAAAATGCAATGTAGACTTCAAAATCTACATGCTGGCCAACCTGAGAATCATTTAACTTTTTATGGGCTTAGTTTTAAGAATTTTTTATACATGTGGTTCATAGTGTTGTTTTGAAGACTACATATTATTAGAATAACTTGTCCACCCCCAAGTTACTTCAAATTCTTAGAAAAGACATGTGATCAGTTATTAAACAAAATACTAATCATCAATCTGTAAATATTGTCATATTTTTAAGAAAATTTACCTATATTTGACATGCAAGAAAAAGGAGATGTGGTATGATTTTGTATGAGACAACCACCGAAAACAGGCGAATCAAAAACTTCTACAGGTTGCCCTAAGGCCTTCAATAATGGCTACATGCTTACACCCCTAGGCCAGCTGTAAAAGGCCCCAAAAATAAAATGTGATGAAATTCAAATGTAACAACTTTAATTGATATTTGATACCTAGATATACATGTATTATGGTAATATTATAGGAGAGACTGGATACTGTAAGGGAAAGAAAAGATGACTTGAAGCACCAGGTGGCTGATTTACAGGCAGAATTAGAGGAGTCCAAAAAAGCTCATAGGTTGGTTTACTACAATTTGTTAAGTTAGGACATGTTTGTGTACTTTACTATTTTTTTTTTGCATCCTTTTAAGGGCATTGACCTATACACTACCCAAGCGTACAGATTAGATTTATCTCCCTTCTATTGTGATAGGGAATAATTTATTAACAGATTTTAAGATCAGAACTGTAAACTTGATTACCCATATTTTTCATCCGTCTAACAATTTTTTTATGCTACATTACAATATTCAGATAAAGCAATGTTAAATAAATATGGAAAATTTAGGTATGCTATATGTACATTTCAAAGAGTAACCTCTCATCAGTGACATTAGAACTTCAACAAATAAACATAGTAAAAGAAGCACTCAAATCCCCCCCAAAAATTTTTTTATAAAATCTTATTTTGACTTGCTGTTCAGTAATTTTTTATTGCAACTGGTTACTGTATTTCTTAGAAGGCAGCTCCAGTTTGGGGTTTGAAGTTGGACTCAGAAGATGACTTTTCCATAAAAATTTTAACTTGAGATAATCTGAACAGCATTGTACAAAGGACAAGGGTCGTTAAGGCCCATTTTTGGCCCAAGAATTCGGGTTAAAAAAATGAAAATTGGCTAATATCTATTTTTTTTATATATTTTGTCTTGAATAATGTCTATAAAAAGAAAATTCAACAGAATTTTTAGTTTAATTAGTACTACAATGGTCACATGACACATAGAAAATGCTTTAAATGTGAAAATAATAAGAAATTAATTAATTTGATGCAATATTTGATACTATTTTGTCAATATTAATATAGATCGCACAAAAACATCATCCCCAAACTTTGCACAATTAAAGATCTTTCAATTACAAATGTTTGGTTAAAATATCTTCGTGATGATTTTGTGCAGTCACATCTATTTTGAACAAAACACCTAAAAAATTGAGTATTTTTCTCGAAAATGTTAAATTCTTGTCAAAATAGTCAAATATACCCTTTCATTTTGCCGAAATGACAAAAATTTTACAAGAAAAAGTGATGGATTATTAAAAGACAATTACCAAACAACATTTTTACAACAACTTATTATTGTGTCACAAAATCTAAAATTTGGGCCAAATATGGGGCTTAACGTACCTACTCCTTTATGTGAAAAGTGTTAAAATAAAAATTTGAAATAGACCAGGCGACCATTTCACCAAAGGATGTAAGTGTTCTTATATACATTATACAGGACTTGAGAGTAGTCGTAAGTGTTACCACTTTTTGTGAAACATTTGCCAGGGCTCAACATCTACAAACTTGGCACTATAGACTACAGAAAAGGTAGTACATTATAATTATTCAAGTCTTTGACCCACTATCTCTTACTGATACCCTTTTCCTTTGGTAAGAATTTTAGTCTGTTTTTCTAAGACAAAGGACAGAGGCAAGAACCATAAGTATTTATCAGTAACGAATGAAATTATTGTGATAAGATTATCTTGAAAAAGATCATTAATTTCATAATGCATCTGAATATCAAACTGTCAGAAGAGCTAATTAGCAGAAAATCAAACTGCCAGTAGAGCTAATTGGTAGAAAAACAACCTGTAAGTAGAGCTGATTAACAAAGCAACAAACAGGTCTGTCGACCTAAAAGCCTCCTTTATTTCAAATGTGTCAATTTTTAAAGATTATTACATGTTACTTTCCATATTAACCTAGGTATCATCCTGTGGCCCAATATTAGCCCTGAGGGCTTTAGACTGAGGGTGATATTAGTCAAGGAATGATGACAGGGTTGATATGGAAAGTGACATGTTGTAATCTATTAATCAAAATATTTATGTCCAAAATTTTTTTTAATTAATGTATTGATTATTTTTGTTCGGCAAACAAAACAAGCAAAATAATTCAATTATGCGTACAGGCCTTAAGGCAATCTCTAAATGTTTGTAATTTACAGAATTTGGATGGCTGTCTCATAGACAATCATTCCACATCTTTTTCTATAATTATGAAATAAGTTTAAGTAGTAGAAACTGATTATACAGACCTGAAGTAATTCCAAATTTTGTCAATTCTAATGATTCCCCCCTTTTAAAATTGTTTAAGCACCCTGGCGCAAGTAATACTGTATTTAATTTTATGCAAAAACCTAACAAAACATCAAAGACCATATTTATACTATTAGGGCCTAAATGAACATATTTCAAGGGACAGATGGATAACTGTAGATTATTACATTTCACTTTCTCTATATATCCAGGTATCATCCAGAGACCCCAATATAGGCCGAGAGCTTTAGCCAAGGGGCGATATTGGTCGAGGGATGATACCAGGATGGAATTAGAAGGTGACAACTTATGATCTTTTTATCAAATATTTTGTCCATAACTTGCTTTAACTATGCAATAAAATAAAATAATACATTTTAATAGCAAAAATGGATCATTTTAATAACCTGTCAGTACAGCCAAAAACTACAATAAAAGTGATGTCAAAATTCTTTCAGATAGCATGTGAGGGCTGAAATGCAATTGGCAAACCTCAGGAGACTCCGCTACTCTACCTCGATCCCTCGGATGTAATACAGGATTTGATGCGTGTCTAGGCGCTACATTTATTCGCCGCAAGTTGACCGTGTCTGTATATCCGAATTTAATATAGTACCAGAAATGGCAACATTAAATACCTCTACATAGAAGAATGGAAACATTAAAAACCTCTACTTAGAAGATTTCCGAAAGTAGTTCCAATTGCAGCTGACGTAATACAGAAGAGGGTATGAGGAGGGTACGGACTCAACCAAAGTTGAGACGAGTGGGCTGAAATGGATTAACAATGTAAAATCCATACCAACCCTGGTATCAGCCCTGAAGACATAGTTTGTTTCCATAATAGACATGCAAAAAAGACCTCATCTTTATTTAATATGTGATAAATTAATGTATCGTATATTTAATAGAAATAAGGTCTAATATTCATGTCTAATATGGAGCAAATTTTACTGGAATATTATGCCTTCAGGGCTGATATGGATTTTAAGTTTTATCGCCCTCATTTATTGTAGTTTTCAACTGTACTGCAAAGCAGTAAAAAAATGAGCAGTTTCTACAACTAATATGTATTTGTTTCTTAAATGTATGCATAATAGAATATTTTTGTTTGATGTAAAAAAAAAAACTCGTATTAATCAAAACAAATTATGGAAAAAACATGTGAAAAATAGATCATGACATGTTTCTTTCCTTATCAACCCTGCTATTATCCCTCAACCAATATTGTTCCTCAGGTTAAAGTTTCCTGGGCTGATAATGGTGTCACAGAATGATACCTGAAATAATATGAGAAGAGGCATGTAATAATCTATAATTATTGCTTGGGGATGAATTTTGGTATAAAAACAGACAATCTTTATTAGAGGAAGATTTAAATGGTATCAGTCAGATTTTTTAAATATTATTCAATTATGGAAAATATAAGAGATGAACACCATTTAGGAGTTATCAATAAAGCCAATGCTTGGATAAAATATTTTGTTGTGTGCAAGTATAGCCTGACTACTGGGTTAGTAGTGTTAGTATATTATCCTTACCAACAACATCATTTCTCAAATCAACCCAGGGGTCCAATCCGTACTGGATAAGGTCCTCTGTAAACAACATGCAGTGAAACAACATCAAATATAAACAACATGTAAACTTGTTATAAAAATAACGAGTATGTTATGTTTTAAATCAACAACAACAAGTAAAAAGGAAAACTGTAATGAAAGCATTGTGAATGGGTACCAATTTTCATGGTTTTTTAAATGCAATACTACATTAAAAATTTGTTGAATATATGATTTTTGTTGGGTACTGGTATTCGACCAGATATTGCCAAGGACTATTTCTTGCCATCTATGTTTTTATGGGGGTTTTAAAAACAGATAATTTTTAACTTAATGTCAGAATTTGAGATCAGACTTTTTCAATCACTTGGTTGTTTACAAAAACATATGGTGGCAAATATTGGTACTTGGAAAGGTCTGGTTGGATACCAGTACTGAGTATGGTTTTAATGAAAATTGAAATTCCTAAAAATTGGTACTGTATGAAGAATAGTACTTTGACATGTAACACAGCAGTGGACGGGAAATAACAGTTGACAACATATATAATTTGTACTGCCCACAAATGTTGTCGGGTAAACAAATCATGATTTTTATAGAATTTTTGGCTATTAAGGCCAATGTTCTAGTACCAATGTAATTCTATAAAGACTTTAATTTTCTGAATTACAATGACCTGGATTCAGCGCAAGTAAAAATCATCAAGGTAAAGAATAAGTAGTCAAATGGCAGACTCAGTAAATCGGAGATTTTGTCCAATAAACGAGATAAATATAGGACAGTGAAATTGAGTTTGATGTTTATTATGTCTATTCTCTCAGACAACAATCAACATTAAACAGTCACTCTATTGTTCTAAAAGTTCACATTCAAAAATACAAGATGGAAAAAGGCTTCTTGACTTTTTAATCAATTATGTACAAAGATTGAAAAAAATTTAGACATTAGTTAAATTTTACAATAAAACATTGTGAAGTGTTATAACTCATGCAAAACTAATGGTGAAAACCATGCAAACAGAAATTTGTCATTCAAAATGCACAAAAAACCTAATACACTCATGACAGATAGTATCTTCCTGAAACATTATTGATGACAATATTTCAAACCAGGCCTATTAAAGTGGGTGTCATTTATTATTTGTCTTTTCATTAATTTCCCCAACACTACATATTTGAAATGACATACTGTTAAGTATAGTCCCAGAGTTGAAGACATTTATTAAATGAAGGTTTTGATCCTCTAACTCCTCTGAGTTTTTCAAATAAAATTCAAAGCATCAAATGTTTGGCCCAGTAATACATCAGTTTTCTGTCCATTACCTACAGTCTTTTTTTCAGTAAGCCATTTTTTGCACCCAAAATCACTATTTTTTTTATGAATGCAAAATTCTCCTAATATTAGTACATTATAACTTATCAATAGAATTGAATAATTTCATGCATATTAATCATATATTTTGTCAATATGTTTTTTAAAAAAAATCATAAATTAATGCTTTATTTTTTCCAAAAGTGAATAGTACTTCGGTGAAATTATCAGGAGAGCTTGCGCCAAAAAATGTTAATGGGATATATAAAGATGTGGATTGTGTCTTTCTGGAATATATTCTTTTAAATACTTTATGTGTTGTCTCACTAAAACATTTTGTGGTAAAAAAAAATTCTTTTTGAATTCCCTCCAAAATTTACTATATTTTAAGATTTTTTGCAATTGTAACAGATATTGGCTAGTTTTGAGAACAAAAAATCCTGACAGAAACATTAATTAAGAACCAATGTTTTTTTCTGAAAAAGGTAGTTTAGCATTAACTGATATGGTAACATAAATATCATCAGAAAAGATTCAGAATTTCACAAATACAGGGGCAAAAATAGGCCCTTGTCATATCTTGTGGTTTCAACCCCATTGAATAAATGTGTCCTTTAAAAATACAAAATTACCAATGTTAAATAAATATGGAAAATTTAGGTATGCTATATGTACATTTCAAGGCGTAACCTCTCATCAGTAGCATTAGAACCGAAACATAGGAAGTCAAAAATTTTCAAATCTTTCATTTAAGATTCTAATGGTCAAAAATATTGAATGATAATGGGTGGCTAATTAACATCTACTGCGAACTATCTGAGCATCAAAAGGGTTTTCCTTTTGACCAGTTTTGGAGATATTAAGTCTTTAAAAGTGTCAATGCCGGTGTCCCTTCAGAGTAATTCCTATGTGTTCCTTTTGCAAAAAATGTGTCAAATGTAGAAACCATCTTCTTTTGAAATAAGCAGTGATTATAAAATGCACTATTTACTATTGCAGATTATTCTTAAGATTATATTTTATTATTTAATTTTCAGGTCATTCATAAATGCTTTTTAAATAGCAATTTTTTTGTTTCATATTCCTGCATTTTGTGTATAACAGGAAAACATTGATGAAGCTTTGATTGATGACTAGCGCATATCCTTTGGACACCATTACTGTAGGTAACATTTATTCATTTCATCATTTTTATTTTATTGTTATTGTTAATAAATATTTCCTTTACCTATTTACGATTCACTGTTACTTGCTGCAGCTGTCACCACTAAAGGGGAGGTATTTTGAAAAGCCGAAAAATATGTTTGTACGTATGAAGGCGCCAATTTCCAAATTACTGTTTATACATATTCAGAATCGAAATATATCTTGAGAACCATACTTTAATGGCCTTTTAACATGGGTTGCCATAATATTGGTGATATTTTACCACCTCACTACCGCTCTGTGCAAAATATATACGAATACGATAACAACCAATGTAAAAACGCCAATAAATTATAGCTCCAAAGAATTATTTATTAATTAACAGTGTCCATACCATTAAAGTACTAAAAATAAAAACAAAATACTGAGAACTTTCAATATCACAGCCCTAACAACATTAGGGCAATATGGTAAGACTATTTCCTTCAGGATTTTTTTTGATTTTTGATATATTTTTCAAGAAACCAATAGATGTTTTACCTCCAGATAGTTCACCAGATTCTGGTAGTTGTATTGCCACACCAAAACCCCCTAGTTTGACTGGTGCTGAGTTTTCTTTAGATGCAAGCAACACACAATGTGGTTTTAAGTCTCGATGGACAATGTTGTTAGCATGACAGTACCTCACAGCTTCCAATATCTGTCTCATATAATGGCTGTAACAGAAAGAAATCAGAAAAACTTGGCTTTAATTATTTGTCTCACACCTGAAAAAGAAATTGAAGCCACATCTTCAACAAATTGTTCCATGTAATGGCTGTAATAAAAAGAGATCAGAAAAACTAATCTTTTTAAATATCTGTCTCAAATAGTAGATTTAATAAAAAGAAATCAGTTTAACTCAGTACTTCACATATCTCATATAATGGAATAGTCCGTGTAAGAAATTCACACTCATATATATTTCCCATGTAATGACTGAAATAGAAAGAGAAACTAGTATCCTCAAATATATGTCCCATGTACTGACTGTAATAGAAACAGAAACTAGTATCCTCAAATATATGTTCCATGTAATGACTGAAATAGAAAGAGAAACTAGTATTCTCAAATATATGTCCCATGTGGTGACTGTAATAGAAACAGAAACTTGTAGCTTCAAATATATGTTCCATGTAATGACTGAAATATATATCCCATGTAGTGACTGAAATAGAAACAGAAACTTGTAGCTCCAAATATATATGTTCCATGTAATGACTGAAATATATATCCCATGTAATGACTGAAATATATATCCCATGTAGTGACTGTAATAGAAACAGAAACTTGTAGCTCCAAATATATTTCCCATGTAACGGCAGTAAGAGAAAAAGAATCTCAGCTATCTGTCTCATGTTATGGTTGTCATAGAAAGATATAAAGGAAAACTATAAAGAAGGATGTTCACCTACAATTACATATTTACTGTAATTTCAGTGTCTAAAATATGTAAAACTATCAAATACACCTGTATTATGGTGGCGTTGGTTGCTCACAAGGTTACTCTGCAACCAAATGCATAAATGATTTTTTATTTGGGGCAATTTAGATCCCGTTACAAGGAGCGGTATTTTAGATAGTGAATTCCCTATTTTTTTTAGGTTATCTTTGATGTTTATCCCACATCTTATCATTTTCATAAATTGTTATTTCAATAATTTTTCATTGACCAAAACAGTATATTTTTAAATTATCAGTGACGCCTAGGTAGTAAAATACTGGCATTTGATAATAGTAATGTAAAATTTAGCTGTTTGTGATATTGCCGAAAACTAGAAAAAAAAATTTTTTTTAATTGGAAAGTTTTTGATAAAATCTCATCTGTATAAATAATTTTACTACATCTTCCAGTATAAATGATTTCAATTATTACTGGCAAGAAAGAATGACAAACTAATTGTCCCTCTTCACCTAAAAGTCCTGTTAGTGATACACATATTTCATAAAATAACTAAATAATTCATGTTCTTAAATTGTAATGGTACAAGTTCTTTCTTTAAAATATTTTATTCATTTAAAATTGATTTTACTCCAATTTGCTCAGAAGTTCTCGTGTTTGAAGAAAATAAAATGAAGCAGATTAGATACTGTCACATCAGTACAGCCAGGCATGTTATATAAAGTGAATTTAACCAATTAACATGCAGATCTTCTTTAAAATCCATCAGTTCTGCATCATACACAAATTGCTTGTAAATCAGTTAAAACTGTCTGTGTATCAAGTTCTTTTCTTCTAGAATATTTAAAATTCTTATGTTGTTCATTTGATAATCCCATCTGAACAGAATGAAAAGCTCAGTAGATGAAGCACTTATTAAGAATAAATTGAAATGCAATTGTAAGAAATAATGAAAAACTCTGAGTATAATCTGACTGTCTCAGACTGTTGTTCTCTGATTAAACCCCCAGACTAAGCAAATACAAAGCAATTACAGAAATTTGATTTTTTTATTGGTTTTACGTTTTATCAATGTCAGAAATATCATATCTACACCACAGAATATCATAAGTCAATAAAACTCATACAAAACACTCATAACTTATTCTTCTTCAATAATTAAAGATGATAGGGGTCAGTAAAGACAATTATATCTATAGAACTGTATAAACAAATCAAGATACTGTATTGTGACTTAACAAGGAATGCATGGAAATAATTACGCTGCAAAAATTAATCTGGTTTAAAGCGGTCTGTACTGAAAACCAGTCCAACTGGAAATGGAAAAGGAACCACACATACTGACCATGTTGAAATAAGCTAGATGAAGGAATTTGCCTAGGTTTATATTTATTTCTGAACTAAACTTGACTCAGTCATGAGACTCCATAAAACCTGTTCTGAGTATTGTGTGTGTTTATCTGTTCTCTTCAATGGAATAAATCACACACCTTGAAAACTTTGCTTTCTGGGCTCACCATGATACTAATAAAAATTTCCACTTAACCTTCAAAAAGTTTAATTGTATATACTTTTCTGTTTTTTTTTTCTCAATTACTGTGAATAAAGGATTAATCGTGATACCTGTTGTTTTTTTCTGAAAGGATGCAAGCAAGTTTCAGGGGAAGTAATTTTTTTTTCATTTTGCATAAGGAATCACTTGATAAACCCCATAAAAATCAGATGAGAAATTTAAGTTTCCAAAATTATGGAGTTCCCATATTTTAACCCTGTAAATCTCAGTTAACAGTGAAAAATTGTTCATGGTGCATGTGGCTCATTAAGTTGGCTTAATGAAGGAAAATACAAAGAAAAGATATATCAAAATCACACAAAAATAGATAGGGTAATTAATATCAAAATATAAGAAAAATCCCTTTAAGTCCATCCCCAAAATGTGTGTCAGTAACAACCTTTAATTAGTACTGAAAATCGATGTCCCAAAAATATAAAAAGGAGCCAGAATTAACCTGTCTACAGACATACAGACAGTCATGTGCCATTCCCAACCCTAATTATTTGTGTGAATTTTTGTTGTTCTTGCATGATGACTTTCTCTTGCCTTAATAAATTTTTGTCATGTGTTAATTTTTGTGGTTTAATGAACATGTTTTCTGTTGCTTTTTTAGATTTTTGTTGATCTTGAGAACCTATTTTACTGGCTATGTTTGTTTTTTTTTTGTCTTCTGAGCACCTGCTTATGCTTGCTATGTATGAATTTTTGTTGAGAAGCTCCTTTTACTTGCTATGATTGAATTTTTGCTGTTCTTGAGCATCTGCTTTTGCATACTATGTACATGTAAGACATTTTGTTTTATTGAGTTTATTGAGTATTGGCTAAGGCTCACAAAATATGAAAACTTTACATTGTAGTAAGCAGGCTTTCACTCCTTGTGTGACTCATTTTGTTCACAAAGTCTGCTTTAGGATAATAAGTGTGAATTTTTGCTTTAAGGAAAGCCTGCTCTCACTTGCCAGGTATGAAATTTTGATGTTATTAAAGCCAGCTTTTCTCGCAAAATAAAACATTATTGAGACCATGCATTTACTTATAATGAATAAATGGTAATCTTAAAAGCCTGTTTTCAATTGCTGTATGAGAATTTTTGGTGTTCTTAACTGCCTGCTTCCACCTCCTTTGTTTGACATTAAAGACTACTCTAACTCACTATGTATGAATTTATGACTATGCTAATCTTGATAGTCCGCCTTTGCTCCCTATTTAGGATTTTTTTTTTCAGGCAGCATTATCGTGCTAGTTTCATTTTTTGCTTTTTTAAAAGCCATCTTAAATTTGCTTTGTGTGAATTGCTCGTTATTTTTAGTTTATAGTTTGGCATCTTGGAGATTTTGTCGTTATAAAAGCTCTTTTGCTCACAAAGTACAAACTTATTTTTTCTTAATAGGCTGCAAATGCTATGAGTGAATTTACATATTAAAGGCTGCCTATGCACACCAAGTGTAAATGTTTGTTGACCTGGAGGACTACCTTCACCTGCTATTTATATTTTTATTCTTCAGTGCTTGCTCTCATTAAGGCTGCAGTAAATATATTCTAAGTTTAAAGTCAACGGCCCTCGTAAGTTTAGGAAAACATCTAAAAATTAAAAACAAACAGTCTTTTGTTTTCTTATCAAGGAAGTTATAGAAATCCGACAGTCGGGATTTAATTTTAATCCAGAATACCTTTCATTACTTTCAATTAATGAAATATACATGTATACTATCCTTGTTGTAAGAATAAGTGTCTTTTATATGCAGTATATGTACTGTTGGCTAAGCAAAAAACACACATTTACTTGGAAAATGTAGGGGACAGACCATAAACAAATCTGTTTTAAAATTTTGTTTGTTTTTAATTTGTCTCCCTCCCTCCTAGGTTTTGGGAACTGAGGGTTGACGTTAAATGTAGAATAAATTTAGTGCAACCTAACTATGAGTTCTTGAGAACCTGCAATTACTTCATGTGCTTGAATTTTTTTATTGTTTTCAGAAGGCTGTTTTCAATAGCTACATCAAGTTTGTCAGTTACTTTGTAACTAGAAAATTAGATTAATATGGAAACAATAGTCTATATCACTTTCTGATCACAGAAGTTAGGAAAACGGAAGCACCATTGTATTCATTTTAAGGTTGTGTTACAAAACTCATTACAATGAACAAATATCTGGGGAAATGGAGTTTCCTTAACTTTTCAAATCATTAATCAACTTCTAATTCTAATGATACAATTGATTAACTAGGTAGTAATTTTCTGTTTTCCATTAAGAGACATTAAGCTTTGTTCTTAGCTGTTATTCACTACCTAATATCTTATGTTCTTTGAGGTTTTTTTCCTGAAAACATCTTTTCTTAAAGTATTTAAACATTAAATTAATGGAAAAGAGAATACTTTAAAAGGAAATCAAACCCGCTAAAAGCTTCTGTCAACATAAAATCATAAACCCCTAAAAAACAAAGATTCCAGCATGCTGTTCTACAGGAATTTAATAAGACATGTTCATATAATGGTTTCTATGTAAAGTACACTGATAATTAAACACTGCCTTAAAGTTTCCCAAAGACATCATGATAAACTTAAAATTTTCCGACAGCTACAAGGGAAGTATCTTCCATCTATTAATTAAGGACCTAAAACACATTGAAACAAAAACTGCTGAATTAGCACAAAAGAAAACTTCAAACATGCAGCAAATAGACTATAGTGACTACATAAAAATATTTGACATTCTGTAACTATGTGGTATATTTTCTGCTGTTTTGTTTAGCCTTACTACCTTGATGCTGGATCAATGATATGTGTTATAGCTTCTTTTTTTTTAAGGATTTGTTTTGTTTGTTTGTTTATTGTTCTGTGTAAGGTTTTCTGTCTTATGTGCCTTGATCCCAATATTACATTGATTTTGGATTGACATTTTTTGACCAACTCTTTGATGATTCAATACTTCTCCAGATTGTTTCTTAAAATTACCTAGCTACTGCCTCACTGTAAACAAACCCCAGGGATGCTCTCTTCACAATCTCAAAACAAAGGTCAGCTCCATCCATACTGAAAATAAAAATAAACTGAGGTTTAAAAAAACCAACAGATACAAGACAAAAAAAACTCAAAAAACCTGCTATTGCAAGTGTAATATTGATTCATCAGCAAATTACAAATTAAATTTTGAACAGATATATAATGTTTTGGAGGGATATTTGCAAAAGAAAACAAGTCAAGGGATAAAAGATTTAACGAGTCAAAGGCAAGTGGAATTTAGTTAAGAGACTTGAATTTTTCGCAAATATTCCAACTCACATGATATATACCTGGTATGTTTAATGTCCAAATTTGTTAGTTAAAGTTGAGGGACAAAAAATTTAGTCTCAATACTTGTTCTTTTGCAAATATCCAAACACAATATGATATATATGTTTAATGTTACCTAATCACCAAACATTAAAATGCATATATGACTACAATTTTTTCAAGCATCTGTGCAGTGGGGTATTTTTTGGCAAATAACATGGAGCTTATACAAATGCTAGTTGTAAACAATTTAACAAATATTTTCTTAGTTCTTCTTAATCAACATTCTGTTGTAACCTGTGACAACTTTATTTCTTAAGGTAGTTACTGTGTGGTCATGCCTGAGTCCTTTACATGTAAGACTTTTCTATACTGAAACAATCTGATTAAAACGAGCTTTGCTTGCAATGATCCGACAATGAACCATTCTTCTTCCTTATATCAACCAATGCAATTGCTGACATCAAATTTTGAAGGATCAATGTACCCCAAATCCTTATTATTCTGGATAAAGTCAACTGAACATGAAGTAGAAAAGAGTGTTGTAAGATACTTGTCAGCAACTCTCAAGAAAGGATCCATATTTTAATGAGACTAGCATTAGATTCAGGTGTTAAATAATTATCACACTAACTTCATAATGACATGAACTTCCCAATTTCTATTTTTCAAATTATTATTGATAAGAATTTACAAATTAATTGAGTGCTTGTGCAGGATGACTGATACACACAATAGGTCTGGTGTTTTATTTGGTAACAGTACATGTACCTCAGCTCATAATTTATGCAAAGGTGACCTAAATATGCCAGTAAAAGGTAAAGTTCATCAACAGGTAAAAAAGGTTTATTGGATGATGATAATTAATTACATTTGAAAGAAGACTTTAACTGCCCATACATCAATAGTTTTCATCCATTATCATTCAATAATCTCCACTGACACTTTTATAAGCGGGTACATGGGGGTACCGCACATGGACATACAAGAAATAATATGTCATTTCACAAGAAATGAAAAGTTAGAATATGGCTTGCACGTCACATATTATCAAGTTACTCAAAATACGACATATAATAACCTTTAGCACGACAACACATGAAATAAAAAGTAACTCAAAAATAACCCTGTACCACCCTCTTATAAGGGTCCATAGTGGCAGTGGCAGCCTACATTAGAATCACAGACATCCAAAAGGAAGTTTCTTTGTTTAAATAAAAAATATTTTTGAATATAGGATTTGCTAATATATTCTACAAATAAGCTTTAATATAGAGTCAAACATTTGTAATTCAGATTTAAACCTGATGAAGTTACAGGACTGTGTGAAGGTTGTAAAATATATAGAGGACACTGAAAACTGCTTTGAGATTCTAATGGTGCTTGAGCAATTTCAGTTAAATCAAGGTAAGTTTTAGGCCGTGTTCACACAAGGCTTAACTTAATCCAGATTAACTGAATCTGGGTCAACTTAAGCCAGTGTGCAGGTAACCTGTTGCATTCACACTAGCGTTTTGGTTGTGGCTTAACTTAATCAGGGTTAAAATTGAAATGTAGAAACTAATAGTAACATTACTATACTCTATTATCAGAGTTTGTTGGAATGGGTAAAAACGTTATGAAAGAAAAACTGGCTACCATATTCTTATAAAATAGTGTTTATTTTGTAGATTAAAAAAAGTGCAAGTAAGTGGCAATAATACTTTTTAGCAATCACGATGTATTTTAAGCTGGCCAAATTTTTACTTCTCTACAGGGATTTTTCATTGTAAAGTCAACCATTTGTTTGCTGTAAGTGGTTCTTTGCACGCACTAGAGCGAGACCGGGAGTAACATTGTCAACACTGCGTTAAATTAAGTAATTAAAGTAATATTTATAAACATGCCAAATGGTATGAGGCGCACCTGAATGGAATTTAAAAGTAATTCTTATAAGAATTGCAGGGAAGATCTGAACAAAAGAAATGTGAGCAACTTTTCAAATTACTTTATCTAGGTCAAACATAAGCGCTCCCACCAAAAACAATGATGGCTGATAATTGTATGTAAAATGTTATTTCATAGTGTAAAATATAAACCCTTAACTGTGGAATAATTCTTACTTTTGATTAAAATCAAATACAAAGGCAGAAACGCACAAATAATTTTATAAAGCTCGAAAATCACACTCAACAAAAGCCTGACATAGAGTATAATTATGATGTCAGATTTCATAGTGTAAAATATAAACCCTTAACTGTGGAATAATTCTTACTTTTGATTAAAATCAAAGGCAGAAACGCACAAATAATTTTATAAAGCTCGAAAATCACACTCAACAAAAGCCTGACACAGAGTATAATTATGATGTCAGATTTAATCCACATTTTGCGTTCACACTACAGTTTAATACGGATTAACTTGATCTGGATTAACTTAATTCAGATCAAGTTAATCGTGATTAAATCTTCTATGTGACTTTATCCACATTTACCTGAGTTAATCTGGATGAACTTTTGCAGTGTGAACAGGCCCTTAGTGTATGCTTAAGCAAAAACAAAAATAAAACCATACAGTTATTGCAGTATTCCAAATATTTTTAAACTTACAGAAGCAAGTTTTTGGTATAAAAGATACACAAAACGCAAAGTAACACTATATTTTCAAATGTCAAAACATCTGTTGCTTGAATAGTAACCTTGTGCATTTTTAAACTTTGCATAGAACCATAAAGAAGCAACAGCACACAAAAACCAAGTCGAATTCTCTCTGTAAAGATTAATTTTTTGGACTCCTGATTCCTGATCAACATTTAAAGGCCCAACTAAAATTAATTAAATTTATTATTTTAATTAGAATATTTAGTCATGTGCAAATGTTTTATCTTTTTTGCTTTTCACAATGACTGCACTTTAAAACCAGAGGCTCCCAGGAGCCTGTGATCGCTCACCTGGCTTACAGTTGCCGAATCAAAATTAATGTGAACAGAGATTTAACACATTGCTTGATAATTGTCTGCTTGTTTT
>JAULBM010286168.1:0-16184 GCA_032357055.1 Geukensia granosissima | reverse complement strand
GTCACAATCGATGTTGGTCACAATCGGTATAGGAACGGATTTGTATTCATGACAGTCGGAAGATATCCATTGTCATCCTTGAAATGGATATTTCGTACCGGTCAACCAAATCATGATGGCGACCGAAAAACTTCTCTAGTGATGACTCTTATCTTTCGCTGAGAAACCCTTGGCTCAGTAGCTTTCTAGTCAGCTACAACCCTCTATCACTAAATCAAGAAAATCCAAAAATAGGAAGCACAAGCCCTGGAGTAGGTATCAACTGAGAGATATACACTCCGTATGCAGGTGCGGCTGGTATTGCTAGACATGAACGGAGAGTTTACAATCGGAAAATCAAAGTCATCACTCTTCCCGTAAAGTTTTGTTCTTACCCCGCCCTTACTGTCAATTTCTAGATGTAAGTCTAAGTAAGAAGCAGACTTTTTCAACACTACACTGAAAACTAAAGCTTGAATAACACGAACCCTACAAAAACCAGGGTGAGTTCAGGTGCTCCAGATGGGTAAGCAACTCCTGCTCCACTAGTGGCACCCGTCGTGTTACTCAGTAGTCAGAGTCGGTATATAGTCACAATCCATGTTAGTCACACAGTTCAATAATAAACCAACACCAATATAGTCAAACTTAAAATTGAACATAATAGCTAATTTCTTTTTGTAATTTTGAAAAGCTCTGAGTAATTTTCACTTTAACGAGTAAAAAATAACAAAATAACTCGTCAAACAATGAATTATGCTTATATGAAAGTAAACTCTCTTCAAAACCTCGTCCAACAAATTCTTCAACGATGTTACTATTAAAAAATCCAGCATTCAAAGAAAATCACCTTCAGTGCATTTATTAAGTGATTAAAAAGACTTAAATGTTCCAAGAATGCACTCAATGACAATAAAACGTTCCCGTAAATTTGTTTTAAACCATATAAAAAACTCAGTAATTATGGATTTAATTTTGTTTGCAATAGATTATTAACTCAACAAACAAGTATAAATATTATTTTGACATCATTTCATATGCTATATCAAATCTTCATTATCAATCCTTACAAGAGACAATGGCATTTATGTGCAAATACTTTTTAGAATGACAATACAAACTCAACATGTGTTTTCTGGGATTTTGATAAAGGGTAAGTTTTCATTCCAAACTACGGTTGTAATGTTTTTTAATTTACTTAAAATATCTGGAAAATTTATATATTTTGCCTTTGTTCGAACAATTGTCAATTGTGGGGCAAAATATGTGGGTACATATATTGGGTTACATATTAAATAAAAATGATGTTCCCAACCTTTTGTTTCGTTAAACATGCAAAATATAATTATTTGTTTAACTTGTTTTATTTTTGTCCTTCAGCAGTTGTCCTAGAACTGCTTTTAATGCAGATTTATTAGTTTAATATAAATAACATTAGTTGCCTTAATACAAAATTACCAATGTTGAATAAATATGGAGAATTTTGATATGCTATATGTACATTTCAAGGAGTAATCGGTAAATATGTTTTCAGGCAAAGATGGTTATGTTAAGCAAAGTAATCTATAATATAACGGAATAAAAAAACAATAATTTAACAAAAGGTTGAGAATAATAAAATTATACTGAAATATTCACAGCACTGGTGGCGCTTGGTCTGCAGATGGATGTTATGCTGAATACAGGAATGACACGTTCTCTTCGTGTCGATGTAATCACCTTACAAATTTTGCAGTGTTGTTAAGCACATCTGCATTTGTAAGTTTTAAGAACAAGACATAGATTGTAATAAATCATTAATGTCTTTAGTAATATAAAATTATTTTTCATCAATTGTAAATGACAAAATAAAAATAAATTTTGTATCTTAAAAAAATGATGTAAATTAGGTATTTACACTCTAATGTAAAAATATTTGTATGGGTTAGAAGTCTAAAAGGTTTGCTGACTTGTGCTTGCAATTTCATACAGATAGGAATTCTAAGATACCAAAGGGGCAGACAGAAATCGTTTAGTCGGAAGACAGACGAACAAAACGAAACAAATGTCAAACATAGAGCACACAACACTACACTGAAAACCAAAGCTGGAGTCCTACGAATCCTACAAACCCAGGGTGAGGTAAGGTGCACCGGAAGAATAAGCAACTCCTGCTCCACTAGTGGCACCCGTCTTGTTACTCAGCGGTCAAAACCGGTGAATAGTCACAATCGATATTAGTCACAACAGGTATAGAAGTGACTTTTGGATATCGTTTATCTTACTAGACAGTCTTGGTATGTAATGGTAATCCTGCTGATTTACAGTTTAGGAGCACATAGGTTCGATCGTCTGGTATGTCAAATCATATAAGGAATCCTTTTTTTTCGATGTTATTGGTGCAATTCTCTTATGTTGAGGAGGCCGTAAGACTCTTTCCGCGCTTGAGTTGTATGTTCTTGTTCATTTCAGTCTAATTAAAATTTGACCCTTCGTTCTTTTTCTTTTGGTATATTTTCCCTGTAGGGTCTTACACAAGTCCGTTTCAGGTCATGTCTGTATAACCTTTGTCACGTGCTTATTCTGACCAATCACATCGTGTCTTTTGGTAGCACGACAGTGGATTTTTTAAGGCAGAATTTGATCTGTAGGATAGAAGTAGATATGTTGTGCTTGGTATATATTAAAAGATTTGCATAAAATGAAGCAATCTATTTGAAAACCACATTTTAGAAAATCATTCATGACAGTAAATTTAGTTTGATTTATTATGTATCGTCATGTTCTGTAAGACATGAAATATGTGAACAATATATTTTTGCAAAAGGAGTTGCTTACCTTTCCGGAGCACCTGAACTCACCCTGGTTTTTGTAGGGTTCGTGTTACTCAAGCTTTAGTTTTCAGTGTAGTGTTGTGTGCTCTATTCATTTCGCTGGCCATGGTCTTGTCTGTTTTCCGACTTAACTATTTCTGTCTGTCCTTTGGTATCTTCGAATTCCTTTCTCAACCACAAGAATACATGTTATTTGACACTTTTCTCATCCATTCAAATACCACATTTTTACACGTGCATTAAACATGTATGTTAAACCCCGGAAGTTCACGATTTTTGTGTCGTCAACTATTTGTTAACATCATATTATTCATTAAATTAATGATAAATTTGGTCTTGCTTCAATTCTTATTATGTGTTTATGTCATATTGTCCAAAAGGCAATTTTATACAGCGCTTTTAAATGTTTGTCTTTGTCAACGTGAATTTATTTCTTTGCTTTTATGTTCTTTTCGTGTAAATTTCTGATGCTTAGATTGTCAGTATTTTTGCGATTCACAATCCTTAAAAAAAACAATGGTAACTTTATTCTTAATCGTATAAATTTCTAAAAATTTAATTGCAAGCTAACGACTGCTTGAAATTATTAATACACAAACAACTTCAATTAAAATAATTTTTGCTTTTGTTTTATTTTAGTCAGTAGAGGACACAATAGCGTTAACATTTATAACATGGCCAGGAAGTGTTATATCAATTATATGTCTGTTGCTTACCGTTGTGATTTATATTTACTTTTGGAGGTAAGAAGACATGTTTACACATTTATATTGTCTTCTGTCCAACCAAATTCTATGGATCCAGTGTAGAATACCCATGTGAGATTTCAAAGATAATTGTCCAAAGAGACAAGAAAAATTTGAAACAAACTAAGAGACAAAAAGAAAACAAAAAGAACAAAGTTCTGGACTCTTCTCTACAAAACATGAGTGGAAAACGGTGCTTCGGAAAGGATAAGCACCCCTGTCTGAAATATGGAAATATGCAATGACAGGTAAAGACATTTTTAATTATTATAGTTGATGCGAAAAATAATTCTAAATTGAGGCACTTTTTTATCATTTTAAGTAAACTGCGTGAGGTACAACTACCCAAAATCCAAAGAGCATAAATTTTCCTATATTATAATTTGTACTTGTTTAAAAACGAACGTGAAACCATATGTTGTCTTTGGTTTGAAAAGTGCAAGATTCT
Source organism: Geukensia granosissima (assembly GCA_032357055.1). Classification (NCBI taxonomy): domain Eukaryota; kingdom Metazoa; phylum Mollusca; class Bivalvia; order Mytilida; family Mytilidae; genus Geukensia; species Geukensia granosissima. Next base: position 12,198 of record JAULBM010286168.1, on the reverse strand, counting down.
TTACATAAAACTTTTTATGTCTTTTAAAAAGTTTTTTATATCCATATAAATTTTTGACGTAGATAATTCTAATGGGCTTCCATGTTACGTTGTTTTCGATGTTAATGGTTTTATTTTACCTGTCCCTTTTCTCCCCACATTTCGTTCGTAGTCGTTGTCGGCGTTCTCGTAAACCTTTCTCATTTCATCGAATCTTCTGAAAATAAATTGGTTAATTAAACCACACTTTACTGGTATGACACTTGGATGGTCCCCTTTAAAGGTTGTGTTAGATTTGTCCAAACACTATTTGACTTTGGTAGAATTCATTCAACATTGAGTCCAAAGGAGGTTTACATTTTCGTAAAGTCCTGTGGATACCATTGAGCCAATTTTAAACATATTTAATTTAAATGATTTTAACACCTTCACACAATGTCTCACAGACCACCGAAATAATTTAAACAAAACCTTGATGGAATGGTCATTCAATGGCTTAAAATATTACCTTCACTTTTCCGATAGATTATCACGTATTGCCGCCATCTTGGAATTTTAAAATTTTCATCAACTTCTCTGACAAAACCGAGTCATTTAATTTCACAAACTTTGGTGAAATGTTCTTTGGATGACACATTTGATAAGTTTGTTCAGTTTTGCAGAACACAACACAACCGAATTACGACCACCTTGCTTAGATTAATTTTTATACATTTGATTGCTGACCATTCATCAACAAGTTATAAATTAGTGCTGGCAACTAACTAACATGCCTTTTACTGGCAGATTATATTTCTTTTTACCATGATTTAGATATGTTTTGTTTGTAGAATTTTAAACTCAGATAAAGCAAAAGTTCTTATTAGTCTCTGTACAGTGTTGCTACTGGCCTACGTCCTTCTACTGACAGGACTAGAGCAGACAAACAGTTCAGTAAGTAGAAGTTGAAGGCGAGATGGAGATTTGATTTAACTTTTCCAAAATATTTATACTGTTCTTGTTTCATTTTTAAAAATCTTGAATTTGTTGGCAAGTTAAATTGTGATTCATTTTATATTTTCCTTTTCGCCGTGATATGGCTGAGATATTGCCGACGTGGCGTTAATCATCAATCAATCAATCAATCAATTATTCTCTTCTTAATAGTTTTCATCCACTACAATAATTACATACATCACCAAAAACCCACAAAAATTGGACTGATTTTCTTTGAATGCGTATGTTCTATTGTTTTATCTATATGTTTTACAGAAATTTGCTGCTTTTGTTAAAAGTCTAAAGCACTTAAAATAGGCTTCGAAAAGTATTGCACTTAGTAGTACCCCAACCGTCGGATTTTGCTTCCTATATCGATTTGTTTGGATTTGAGTGCATCTTTTTTTATGTTTTGATATAAGAGTTCCTATAATTTGGATCTAATGCTACTAATGAGAGTTTACTTCTTGAAATGTACACAAGGAATACCAAAATTGACAATATTTACTGTATTTATTAGATATGAAAGCTTTATATCATCAACTTGTCGTTGTTATGATTTTTAGACGCTGACGAAACGATCTATGGAATTATATATCACTTCTGAATTTAAATTTAAATGTTTGCTAAATGTATTTTCAGACAGGATGTTCTGTGATAGCTATTTGTCTACACTATTTGTTCCTTGCTGCTTTATGCCTGATGGTAGCTGAGGGGTTTGAGATAGCACTAACTGTTTTAAGAGCATTTCCCCCAAAAAGATCCAAAGCGGCGTTATTATTGTCTTTCGGATTTGGTACGAGTTCAGAATATTTTGAATTTGTAACACTGCATTGATTTTCCAATTTACATTTATTAGATTACCTATTGTAATGGCTTTACAAAGAAATTAATTTAATTCGTGGATTTCAATTTTAGTTGTTTGGAAGAAATATTGCATATTCGAATTAAATGCAGAAGAAAATATGAGTCTCGTCTCGAGAAAGGACTTATAGTAAAAATTTAAAGAACACAAACATAAAACATAAAAAGAAACCAAACGACGTACCATAAACAAGAGCTTGGCTTTAATGGCATGTACGAAAACTTGTTTTGGCAACGCAATAAGAAATTAAAAAAACAAAACAGAACAACGAAAACATAGCACAAAGTCGTTTAGTCTCTTACATTCCAAAATATACAAGAAAACGTAATAATTAAGATGGTAAAAAAGACACTGGTAGACGTCAGTCACGAAGCATTTAAAGGCTTTATAGTTCGGCAAAGTTGCCCACAAAGAATGTTAAAGTCAAAATCAAATGTGATGTAGCTTAATAGATTGTAAATATGACTGATTTAACGGGTGAGTCCAGTGTAGAATACCACTGCGAAAGATCCAAGGTTCATCGTCCAAAAGGTCAAAACAAACTTGAAGCGGAAGGGGAAACATAGCCATAAAGAACAAAGGCTTAGATCTAGACATCACGAACTTTTATAAACGAAAATAGAATCATCCGTCGTGAAATACTTAAACTCTAACCCGGGTTAACGTCGATTTAAGAAGATATCAAGTTTATTTAGAAAATTTATTAAAATTTAGTGTCCCCTTTGGTAATTGTGATCATATCGATGGCTTCTACTCGCATGACTGGATATGGAACCGAAAAATAGTGAGTACCATCATTTTCACGATTTTAATTGTAATGTTAACCCACTGCGTCGTTTGATAGAAGGGCTTGAATTTATCCCCCAAAATATCTTAATAATTTGACAGGAAACAATAATTTGACTAGGACAGATTTTGAAAAAATGAAAATATAATGCAATATCTTACATTTGAAAGATATTTTGGCTGGAAAATCTCCTGCGTGTAAAGTGCATTTTAAAAGATTTTGAATCATAGGAGGATAATGACTCAGGCACAAATCTTATCTCACCAGATTATGCGTTTGAGGAATTAAGTCCTAACGAGTCAGTGAGTGTTTTATTAATCGGAGTACCGTTTTAAGTTTGTGTAGTTGTAAAATGTTCTAGAGCAATTAGGTCTACTTTCATGAAAACGTGTTTACCACAGATTTATCAAACACTTAAGTAATTGTTCTTTTTGTAATAAAAGTAAACATTTATATAAAGAAATGACATGTACAATATTTTATTCGTTGTACTTATCTGATTTTCTGTTAAGCACACAACATTAAGGAGTAAGATCTAAGACTTCAAAGTTAGAATTTTTATCTGGGAAAGGTGGCATGTCTTTTTGCAGACTGCTGTCTTCCTAGGCTAGCTCGGTGAAGCATCCGGCTCAGGACGTCGGTCTAGTAAAAAGCAGGGTTGAAACATTATCATTTTTGCTATGCTTTCGTCCTGACTATGCGTGAAATATTTTCAACTGGATTTAAAGAAATACCACCAGTTCAGTTTTTCACAAGTTAACTTTATAACAAGTAAACTCAACCAAAATAACATTCATAAATCCATTCTCACCAATGTTTTTTTAATCTTTTTTCATGGGTGTCAATAATGATGAATTTATCATTTTTGTAAACCACGTAAAGTCTACGAGACAAACATTCCGTATAAATAAGTAAAAAAGTTGTAGTAATCATGTAAAAATGTATGCCTCCAATTAAATAATGTCGAGCGTGTATTTTACAAACTGTGTTTGATGATTTTAGTTGCTGGTTGTCTGTGTCAAACGGATTGATTTATGCTTTCCTTGTGCCATGTATTGTGGTAGTTCTTGTAAGTAAGGTAAAAATGCAAATTACAATATAAAAGTTTGATTCAACAACGTTTTGTGATCCTTTTGTCGCTGTTAAGAACCAACTAAGTTTAGATTCGTGTGGAAAAAAATTCAGTGCTTAAATTTTATACTATGGATTTACAAAACTATTCTAAATATCATAAAACGAAATTAAGGCAGTTTGTTCTAAAATTTCCATTAAACTATATTCAGACAGTCTTCTTTTTGCAAAAAAAAAATTCATCGGTTATCCGAACTCAAGTTTGTGTTCTATATATGGTTAAACATTATGTTAACAATGTATTTTTTAAAAGTAAAGCCTGTGGAATCAAAATATATTACAAGGTATCTTAGTTATTATCTATTCCTATACTGGTTGTGAATAAACAAGGTCTTTGGCTTGTGAGAAACAGAACGGATGACACAAGTGAATCAGGACTTGCTTACCCTTCTGGAGCAAATGAACTCACACAAGTTTTCGTAGGGTTCGTCTTACTCCATCTTCAGTTTTCAGTGTAGTGCTTTGTGTACTGTGTTTGTCATTCGTTTCATTTTGTTGTCCATGATCTAGACTGTTTTCTTGCTTAACGGTTTCTGTTTGCTCCTTTGGTGCCTTGGCATTCTCCCAAAGAATTCTCTTGAGATATAGAACATTGGGCCGATTCGGAAATGAATGGAATCCGTAGAACGTCTTTATTTTCGACGATTTTCATTTTGCCTAGACGTCATTGAAGAAAAAGCTCATATTGCGCAATGCGTTTTACGAGTACAGAAGTTGAATTTCTGAATCAGTCCGTTACAGAAGAATAAGACAAAATGTTTTATTCTTATAAAAAATCAACAAACTATTAATTAAGTACATGAAAAAAATACACAAAAATCAGAAAGACGATATAGAATTGGTGATTCTGTTTCATTGTTATTCATCTCCCTTTTAAGTATTGATTGGTATACCTTTAAAAAATCGTGCATCGTTACTGAAATGACGCTTGCATATAAACAATGATGGAAAAGTGTGAATTTTATGCCATAATGCTCATGAAAACCAAAACCTTACAGCAAGTCTGCAACAACAATCACCACTCGACATATTTGCTGACCCCCGTTACTTTTATTGGATTTTTAAATGTGTCACCATATTAGCTACGAAAATCACAAGTTTCTAGGTGCATTAAGAGCTAGTCAAGAGAGGTAATTTAACTATTCTGAAGGGATGATTTCAAAATACAGGTTCAGAATTAATGATGATGTGTCATGAAGACCTTTAATTTAACTCCATATCGTTCCTTGTTAAATAATACATTAGCGTATAAGGGAACGACCCTTTAAGTTCGTTGTCACGAGGTGGGGAATTTTTTTCTTACATTCTTACAAAACACTTATGTACTCTTTCTGGAGCACCTGATCCCACTCCTGTTTTGTAAAGAAGTTTTTGGATTCCAAACCTTTGGTTTTTTTTTTATTTCTTTTCATCTTTTAATTTGGTTCAAATTTGTCTTGTCTTTTTGGATTTTGCTCTTTTAATCTCTCACACGGGTATTCAACACAACACCTAACGTAGGAACCTATGAAAAAATTCATTAAAAATCTTCTTGTTTGGAACTACTCAATTGGAACCAAAACTTGGTTGAATGTTATTTAGAGGTACTTTTCAGAATTATATTCAATTACCCGAATTTGCAAGCCAAGATGGCTGCTACAGCCGAACTTTGCTTAACATAGAACCCTTATTCATTAATTTTTTCGTCTGGAACTACTTGACTTATTTGGTGAAATGATCCTTTTGGGGGTCTCTTTCAGATTTGTTCCCGATGACCTAACCCGCCGTCCAAGGCTTCTGCGTTTAATATAGGACTCTGTAACGTTTTCATTTTAAAAACTATAAAGGCTTGCAATATTTGAACCAAAGTTTAATCGAATGTTTTAAATAACAACTTTGTTTTGGGAACTGTATATTAGGTGAGCGATTAAAGGATCCCAGGAGCTTCTGGTTTTTATTTAATTTTACGTTAATTAAGATTCTACTTTTGGTACAGGGAGGCTATTTCGCCATAATTTTCAAGACAAGACTGGAAATGTTTATTTATATTCGAATTCACATTACAAAAACATAAGCACTGTAGAGTTTTTATTCCGACTCTATATATTTGTATTTTTTATTGGGTCAGACTAATATAACAATCAGTGTGTTGGTAGTAAGAAAGATGTACACAACCAAGTTCATGATGAAGAAGGAAACGAAAGACAAAATTAAGTAAGCAAAAAAATTTATTTTTTGATGATTCATTTGAAGAAGAGACCTTATCTTATAATTTTTTCCAAGAAATTATATTAAAAATGAAAAATAAATATTCCTGTTGCAAAACTTTTATGAAAGTTAACAATAGCATAATATTTGTAATAACTCCGTTTCATATCATTCATTATCTAACAAGGTTGCGTTTTGGATTGGGAATAAGTATCGTAGTTCCTTACGTTTTACGTTTTATGTTAATAGTTGATTTTAGATCACGTGTTTCCCATAACATTTCTTAAAGGCGTGTATTTTTGGTGGTGGCTATGTTAATTTATATGTTTTAATGTTTTAAAGAAATTTTAAATTTATTGGCATATCTTCTTAAAATCATAAGGGTAACAAGGTAAAAAAATCTTGTATTTTCAGAGCTGGGGTTCGCAGCATTGCAGTCTTGTCGCCGATTTTAGGGCTTACATGGCTCTTTGGAATATTGGCATTTCATCAACACCTTATTGTGTTTAGTTATTTATTTACTATATTCAACACATTACAGGCGAGTAATATTTTCATGCCATTTGTATACGGCAATGTATAGTCTATTTTAAAAATTGAACAGTTCCTTATTCCTATCCTAGTCAACATGTGACGAATGTAGAGCTGATTTATTGCAATTCTAATCAAATCACAAGATAGACCAACAAGCTTTCTGAATTTAATGGCGGTTATTTTTATTATAGCTGGGTAACAGCCAACTATAAATGGGAATTAAAAAACCATTGACTTTACTCATATGATTTTAGAATTCAGAAAAAAATTACAAAAGTATATTCATTTTAAAACAAAGAAATAGACTATTTTTGTTATTTTGACTACCATCAAGATTGCCTTAATGCATATATATTTCAGAAGATGTAGCTTTTTCAAATAAAAATTCTAAATTATTCAGTTTCAGCATTTTCAGAATTACCATTGCAACTTTAAAATATTTTCATTGGCTATCAATAAATTCCAGAAAGTAAACTTGTTACTTAGTCTTTCGTCAAACTTGATGACTTTGAATTTCTTTCAGAAAACTTTCCATTTCTTTGGGGAAATATTTCTTCTTTTCATACTATGTCATTAATATGTCGAAGTTGATCCATTTCTCCTGTGAATGTCCACGAAGCTGGAATTCTTAGCAAATTATGGTTGTTTTTTAAATGTAAATTGTAATAATATAATTCAATCAAGGTTGATATCCTCCGGCAGGCAGGAAAGAAGGTATCTACCCTCCCATGGTATATAACAAGATTGTGGCACCACGCTTCTGTTCTTGTGCTTTTGGTTTGTTTAGGTTTTATCTTCTTGACTGTACATTTCGGAACATTCACATTGGTATTCGTCTCTGAACTCAAACCCAAACTCGATATTTTCGCTAAGTCAAATCCTGGAATTTCAAGTGTCGATATGATTACAAGAGAGACGAATTTATACAAGTTATTAATAACTTGTTTTCGAATCCCTTTAATTAATTCATTGTATTTTTTGTATTTGTGTTAACTGCATTGTGTATATGTATTTTCATGTGAATTAATTAATAAAATATGTTTACACTTACACTTGATTGCAATGTGTATTGTAAAATTAATCAAAGTGAATTTTTGGGTTGGAATAATTTTTTTTATATATAAAATATCTTGTGTGTAACTTTGAAGCTGAAGAATTCTCCTGCTAAACTAAACAAACAGAGATATGTACAGGAATTGGATATCTGCCACTGAATACAACAATTTATCAATTGTTTTACAGAAATTTGCTGCATTTTCTAAAATTATAATACATTGAAAATACGGAAAGGCCTCGAAAAGTAATGCACTTAGTACATTTCATTGCCGTCTGATTTGGCTTCCCATTTAGATTTGTTTGGATTTGTTTGCTTCTTTTGCCATATTTAAACCTTGCCATATTTAAACCTTTTGCCATATTTAAACCTTTTGCCATATTTAAATCTTGACTTCCAATGTTTCGGTTTTATGCTACTGATGAGAGGTAACTCCTTGAACTGTACATATAGCATACCTAAATTTTCTATATTTATTTAACATTTGTATTTCATTATTTACACAAGCTTTGTCTTCTTTAAATAGAGTATTAAGTACAATAAATTGGCCATTGGATAAACAAATTTTTGGAATAGCAAACTAGAAAGCTTAAAATGTGCGACGGTTTATTTTCATAATTTTTGAAATTTAGGTAGTTTTCATTTCACATTTCACCATTTGTGTTTGATAGTCTATTTGTATTTTACAAATGCATTTTTGTGTTTCAGGGACTGTTCATTTTTATATTTCACTGTTTGATGAATAACAAAGTAAGTAAATGAAATAGGTATTCACATTATTTTTGTAATAATATCACAAAATATAAAGGAAGTATAATAAAAATATCACCAATAAAATCTCTTAAACTGTTTATATCATAAGTGTTCTAAGCGTCTTTTAAACATGTTAAAGGGTAAATGTACTTAGTCTTATATAAAGGAATAGATACGGTATGACCATGTTTTGCCCAAATTATAGATTTTAAGGCACAACAATAAGTTGTTGCAAAAATGCTGTTTAATAACCGTCCTTTATACTATAATTGTCAACAAGAATATAACTTTTTGTAAAAATATTTAAAAATATAGGTTTTTTGTTAAAAATGAAAATGATCCCACAAAACATTACGAAGATAATTCAACTTTTCAATTGTACTTAATAGATCCTTGTGTGTAAAAGTTGCACTCTGATTTTTTGAGCGACTTAAATCAAAATCGGCAAATTTGCGTCAATTTTTTTTTATCAAATTAAGTAAATTCGTTGTATTGTTATAAATAAAGCAAATATTTTATTACCATCTCACCATTGTAGATCTATAAAAAATTGGATTTTCTTTTATATAAACAATACAGAATAATATAAAAATATCAGCCCCTTATATATGTATATATGTATATATGTACTATATATGTGTTATACAACAAATTTTTTTAATGTAAAATAAAGGTTACATTAATTTATTTTAATAAATTTTTAGCGCCGCTTTATGAGGTCCTCGCCTAAAATTAAAAAAAATAAAGAACTTAGAAAACAAACGGTTTTGTCAGATGTCCAATGTTTTGTTCTGTCGATAAAAATTTAATTAAGGGTGGTCGGGTAAGGGAATTTTTTGAAATCAGCTACAGTTTTTTTATTTATTAACCTGAAACTTTGCAAAAATAAGTATATGTAGCGAAGTTGTGTAGCTGAGATTATAACTCTGATCTCAAATTATTTCCCGGCAAGAACTATTATTATGATATTTTGCTTAAATTTTTCTTTATGTTCACCTTTTCTATTTTCAACAATAAGATACAACAAGCTGTAAAGAAACAACACGAAAGGTTCGCAGAAAGTCATCCGTGGGCAAGATCAAAGAAAAAGAAAAAATACGATTTACCTACGATATCTGATACTGTAAGTTTTTATTGTTCTAGCAAAGCAAACTGAGTCCGAAGACTCTAAAGAGGCAGATTTTGCTTGTGTTAATAATACTTTGAATATAAATCATTTGAAATAATTTTCCCGAAAAATGTTTTTTTTGTTACATGTTAATGGCAATTCTTGGTTGAAAATAAACTTGAAGTTATGAATATATCACTTCCATGACTAAGCTGTATCGGTATATATCAATCTATCATTGGGGAGAACTTCCGAAATGGAAAGAAAGTTTGATGCTTATAGTGCCAAATATATTTATGCTTTAGTTTATTTGGCACAACATCTGACAATTCCGTTAATGTTCACACTTCATGAATTCTAATATAAGGAAGGGTCAAGATGCATAAGCGTGGCAACGGGTTTGATTTAGTCTACTTACGGCAAGGAATACATGTCACTATTATCGTAGCACGGACGGGTTAGTTTGTGTTAAATGTTAAGTTAGGTAGAACGAATCCCCCCGTTTTTTGACTATTGATTGAGATGCTTCCTTAATGTTTTACAGAAATTTGCTGCATTTGCTAAAATTCTAAAATACTGAACACACGGAAAGGCCTTGAAAAGTAATGCACTTAATGTGGTCCCTACCGTCGGATTTTGCTTCCCATTTCAATTTGTTTGGATTTTAGTGCTTCTTTTGCTATATTTGAATCTTTGAATTCCTATGTTTCGGTTCTAATGCTACTGATGAGAGGTTACTCCTTGAAATTAACTTACATATAGCATAACTAAATTTTTCATATTTATTTAACATTGGTAATTTTGTATTTTCGTAGTGGTTGTAAAACATAGCACGAAAAAAGGAGATAAAAGGGCGGGAAATGAAGAGACGTCCCATTACAGGACATGCCTTAACCTGCGCGAGCGAATTGGAGTATTTAGAATCATTCCAAACAGCCAGAAGAAAACGGAAAATACAGGACAAATACCCGCATGAGAAAAAATAGTCGGAGCTCGTCCAAAAACTTTCATCGTATTTTTTCAAAACAGTACATACCCCTCACCACAGGAGGTATCCAAACACCTTACAAATTACGAATAAATTAAACAAAATATCCGAAAGATAACAACGATTATAACACTGACGTGCTTTCATTACACTCATTTCAATTTCTGTTCTTTATTCAATCTATGTCAATTTATTTTATTAAGTCATCTATTTTCCAAACATTTCCGCTCATATTATACTTATATATATTTCTAGCCCTTCATGTCTAGTCTCCAGTAACGTCCGTTCAATCATTTCTGTGGTTTTATACTGCTTATATATAATAGGATGAGCTTAAACAACGATAAAAATTAACTCTACTTTCGTTTTCTAAAAAATCATAATACATAAGATTCACATCGTTAGAGTTTTAGAAACTGAAATAGTTTCGTTTGTGCATCCTTTTTTAAATCCTTTTTAATATGCTTATTGGACAAAATTCATAAATATGAAAATATTAAGAACACAGTAATATCATCTTAGTAAATTTATGTTTGAAAGTTTCTTTCCAAATTTCAATCTTTTTGATAAGTCCTACCTTTTTCGCTAGAAAATGCAAACAATTCGTAAATAAATTATCACTATATCGATCATAGTGAAATACAAAACTTTAATTCAGTGATAAATTATTTCCCTATTTCTGCAAAACTTATATGTATCAGATAATAACTTAATACCGTTGGAAATGTAATCATAAATTTTAATAAATAAAACGGACGTTTGGTGAAAGCAAGTTAGTCTATCTCCATTTGTAAATACCAATTTAATTTGAAGTAAAACAGAATAAAACATTCACACGAAAGGTATATTATTTTTCCTTAAATTCGTAATCATGATGATTTTTATTCAAAGAATATGTTTAGAAAAATAAAAATAAATCAAGAATTACAGGAATTTGGCATACTTATTTAATGCTTTCATGATGAAACCAAATATACACTTGTGTATTACAGCACAACGGGAGTTTGTAGAAGGAATTTGAAGATCATGGCCAACAAATTAAAACGAAAGACAAACATGAGTAACACGAACCCTTCGAAAACCAGGGTTAGTTTAGGTGCAATGGAAGGGTAAGCAACTCCTGCTGCACTAGTGGCACCTGTAATGTTACTCATTAGTCAAAGCCGGTATATAGTCACAATCGCTGTTAGTCCCAACCGGTGTAGGAACGAATTTGTATTCATCAGAGTGGGAAAATAGCCATTGTCATCTGTGAAATGGATATTTTGCACCTGTCAACCAAATCATGATGGCGACCGATAAACTTCCGGAGTGATGATTCTATTATTTCCATGAGAAACCCTTGTCTCAGTATCTATGTTGTCAGTTGCAACCCTCTATCAATAAAATCCTGATAGGCAGCACAAGCCCTGCAGTAGCGTATCAATTGAGAAATATACTCTCCGTATGCAGGTGTGGTTGGAATGATGCTAGACATGAACGGAAAGTTTACAATCGGGAAATCAAAGTATTCTCTCTTTTCGTAAAGTTTTGTTCTTAACTCGCATAATAACAACTTCTAGGTGTAAATCTAGGTACAGACCTTCGTTTGTATAACTTAAAGAATCGTGCGTTCATTATCTGTTTATCGTTAGTTCATGTATTTTTTATCGTTCTTTTTTTCGTTTTCCCACATACGCCCAGAGCGTTCGTTCGTTTACGAACGAACGATTCATTCGTTCGTTTCCCATGCACAATAGGATCGTTCGTTCGTTCGTTTTCGTGTAGATGAACGATCTAAGGAACGCCTTAATCGTGCGTGGGAAATCGATCAAAGGAAAATTGAATTAAAGGTATA
>JAULBM010286147.1:12466-16186 GCA_032357055.1 Geukensia granosissima | reverse complement strand
ACAGGAGTAAGCCTTTCCACAGTCAAAATCTGCAAGGCGGATCTTTTACGTGAATTGAGTGAGGCAATATTCACACATGTTACCCATTATGTTTCACAGCCAGCATTTACGTAATAGGACTGCCACAAAAAGTGGTAGGGATGGATATGGACGAAAAATTTACCGTTTTTGTACAGGAGTAAGCCTTTCCACAGTCAAAATCTGCAAGGCGGATCTTTTACGTGAATTGAGTGAGGCAATATTCACACACGTTACCCATTATGTTTTACAGCCAGAATTTACGTATTATTACCTGGACGCACCTTCACGTGAGGGTTTCTCCTATTCGCCAACTAGGTTTCGCGCTGGGTTAGCTCTGTGAACATCAAAATCAAGTGTCATCATTAAAAAGTATGAATATATAAAGAGTGTCTCAAAATTATTTCCTTCATCAGATGTACAACGACGAAATGGCCACTAGATAGTGCTGAACATTCAATTTTGATCAAAATCTTAAAGTATCCATAAAGATCACGTTGTTATTGAAATTTGAACAAAATAATGAAGCAAAACTTAATATGTCTGCAGACGATACACAAATTTATAATAGAGATAAACGGGCAAGCGACGAACGAACGAACGAAAGTGTAACTCAAGGTATGATATGAAAATGGATACCTTGTTGCAGTTAAACAATTTCCTGTAACAGAACATTCCAATCCCTAAATGTAAACATTACATGTTAAGCTGACAAATTTTAAAATGATCCCTTCAATCTGACTGTTTTGTTAAACAAACTTATCCACAAAAGGTACAAAATCGACGTTGTAGTCAAGACATGAAAACTGATATTTGTTGGTACAGAAATTAATACAGATCAAATCTGTACAAAAATATTAATAATTTGGCATTGCATCCATCTTGTCTTTCTTCACGTTAATTGCCAACATATTGCTAAATCGTCAGACATACTGTGTTTGAAGACATATCGTGTGCGGAAGCTATTTTTTTCATCAGGAATCTATCCCTGAACTTTCTTTCAGTAGCTGCTGTATCTACTTTTTCGTGTATATTTGTTTATTATATTTATTTTAAATAAGCTACTCTCTAGTCGAATTGGGTGACTTTCTGTTTGATGTTCATTGTTTCATAGTTTGCCGCTTACGGTTTTTGATTCTTTGATTTTTTTTCCTTTGAACACTATTTGGGGGAGTTTTGGGTACACACTTAACTAATTAAACCCAACCAAATGTCTCATGTGCTTGTCCAAAATCAGGAAATATGGTCATAGTTTTGTCTTCGCGTTTATTGTTTTTTACATGTACAATTTTAATAACATTCAACTAAGAGCAGCAGATTTTTTTACGAATTAACGTTTGTCTTGGGGGTTCTTAGAGCATATAAAAATGAGTGGTTTCCTGCCCTTGTTTAAGGCCTAGTAGAGATTTGTATATTCCCAATATTTCTCTCGTGGTTCAAGAGCAGTCTCACTAAAATTTACCCTATATTTTTGCTTTGTCATATGTATTGACTTTAACAGATAAATCTTGTACAGCTGGTTTTTAAAGTTTAGTTTTTGTGAAATTTGGTCTTTTACAGCTTGCCGTAGGTTTGGAATTGTGTTCATTATTGAAAGTCTTAAAGCCACCTATGGATGTTTGAGATTTACAAATTTTGGATGGCTGTTTCAAATACAAATCATACCACATTTCTTTTTTCAATGCTTTGATAAAAGCAACACACACACAGTCAAACTTCAAATATCCAGCAAAAGATATTATCAAAATGTTACACTTCCTAATGAACACCATTTTGTCAAGTTTAGTGAAGATCGACATTCAAAATGACACTAATTATGTTTTTATACTTCTACATGCATTTTTCACTTATTTAAGACTGACTTTCATGAAATGCTCGCTTTGGTAGATAGTGTGAAGATTATCATCGTACCTTGATTTTCATCTTGAATTACACAATGAGAAGCCCTGCAAAAAAGAAACCAAAAAACTATTCCGTCTTATGATCTAATGTATCAGCTAAAAGCATTTGATTTTGTGCAATTGTTTTATATACAGCAATACAACACGCGGTTCTTAACTTAAGGTTATCGGACCACAATTAACCACGTGATTACTAAGAATACCCGTATTTTTTTTTTTTTTAGAAAACCTTAAGATATAACATCGGAATTCATCGGAAAAATTCGAAAATATCAATTTAGAGTAAATCTTTAAATAAATAATTAAGTTTACACATATTTTTTCAATCATAAACATAATATTTTTAAAAAAAATCACAATTTTTTTTCTAAATTGGTAAAACATACTTCAAATTATATGACCTCCATTCGTACCATGGTCCGGATACCTTGAGATTAAAAGATCTAATTTATAGTTTTTTCTTAAATAAAATGAATAAACGATGCAAATACATTTTTGTCAGTAGAAAAACACTTGTTTAAAACACTCCAATAATAAAGGCAGTCTGTAAGAGGCCACCAAATAAAATGTGAATATATTCGAATATAACAATAATACGCCAAATAAGTATATAATGTAAAACAAGTAATATCAAAATATAAAAAGGCTAATCCACTGGTTTAAAAGGTCTTGCCTTCGGACAGGCACTTTAAGTGTGTAGCGGGGTTAAACCTGTATCTCAGAGCTCAACCTGGGACAGTGTTGTTACAAACGGTATTTAAGCTAACTGTCTCAGATTAAACTTTTGAAGACAATTAATACAGCACTGACAACATGATGTACCTTCATAAAAAAATACTGAACATGAGCATGCGTGAAGGTTAATGGCAGGTTCAAAGAGCCCCCCAAAAAAGAGAAATTCATACTGGAATGATTTAAATTTTGATACTCAAGAGGTCTTCAAGTAGGAACATAAACTGTACTGTAAGTTCGAGTCGTCATAATCCTGTTTTTGTACCCGGAAATAACTTTTACTTGTGATAATACAATGTAAATAATGAGCCAATGTCCAAGATGTCCACTTCCACAGGGGCAACTGTAAACATCGAGTCGGTGAACTCAGTTGACATTGAACCTTCTAATATTGACGCTATCAAAACTCCTTAAGCTAGTGGTTCTAAAAAGAGACAGAATCCCTAGAGTCCTGAAGACTTCCCGGCTACCACCAAACAAACATCACGCCAAATCAAACGAAGAAACTCCATAGGCGACCTGCGCGAAACAGCCAGTGAGTCCAACAAAAAAATCCCATGTCTAGAAAAACAATGACTGATAAAATAATTGAAGCCCTGACAAGTTCTGATGTCCTTGATAAAAAATAATACCTGTGATATCACAAAACATCAGCGAATACATAACTGAAACAATTAACCAAAGTGTTGAAAATAAAGTGAAGTCTAGTATTAACGAACATGTTAAACTCATAGTTGAAACAATAAACCAAAGTATTGAAAACAAAGTGAGTTTAGTGAAACACATAGTTGAAACTATCTCGGCACAACAAAAACTATTGATGAACAAAAAAAAAGGCTCAAAACAAGCTGAAATGCTAGTAGGCCTGTGCAAAACCAACGTCTAAATAAGGTCATCCCTTGATGAAAAAGACAATGAAATTGATGCCATGTATAGATAAACTCATGAGCTAGAAACCCGTCTGAAAAATCAGGAGCAATACTCGCGTAGGACTAGCCTACGCTTCCATAATATCAAGGTTCCTACTGACAATCAAGGTAGAATATTACACCCAGTTGATACAGATGAA
>JAULBM010286147.1:4966-7466 GCA_032357055.1 Geukensia granosissima | reverse complement strand
GCACCTGAACTCACCGTAGTTTTTGTAGGGTTTGTGTTACTCCAGCTTTAGGTTTCGGAGTATTGTCGTGTGTTCTATGTTTGTCTCACGTTTTATTTTGTTCGCCATGGTCAAATCTGTTTTGACCATGGCCCCGAAATAGTTAACCTTATAATTTTCATTATAAGCATTACTCCCTTTACTACGTTCGGTGTGGAATGGTTTACGAGTCTAAAAAGCGATGGCTTAAATGTTTGCTTACACCAGAATGTTATTGCAAAAATGGCAAAATTATTTTCCGGTTGAGTTAAATATTAGAGTGGTAATAAGGAGTTCAGTAATGGGAGTGATGTTTAAAACAAAGACTTGAAAATTGTTCCAAAAATATCTTCAATTTTTATTTATATCAAACTAAAAAAACAAAATATAAATTCTAAGGCATCACATAGCAGTTTTTAATGTTATACCTATATGACTTTATCCTCCTTTGAAAGAAACATGTAAAAATCTAGTTTTGTAATCATGATCTCGTAGGTTACAAATGCAGCATTTTCAGGTGAAATATCAACATGTATTGATAAAGTATTAATTTATAATGGAATGTGGTATAGGATGAAATTTATTTGAAATAATTACGCACTTTTTATTGTTTAACCATTTTGTCTTTCATTTCATTTTGTTGGCCATGGTCTTGTCTGTCTTCCGACTTATGATTTCTGTCTGCCCCTTTGGTATCTTCGAATTCCTTTCACAGTAAACCCTTGGTTTTTTCAGATGATGAATGTAGCCTTCTGAGAGCCACATTTACTTCTTATATCATGTTGTATATGATCATGAAGGAATTGGTCAAGTAGAACATTTACATTTACAATGTGCCAACTCTGCAATCTATACGATTTCAATTGTTTGAAATGTTTACAATATATATGTATGAAATTTTTCTGGAATCCTGTTGGCTGGAGCAGTTGGTTTTTAGAGAAGCCTAAAAAAATTACTTTTTTTCATTTTGATAACAAAATGCAGTCTTAATATATTTATGACTGCCAAAGAAAATTCTATGACAAAATTTCAAAACCATATGATCTAAAATGAGACAAGAATCATACATATGGAAAATGTCAAAGTATACTCATTTCAAAGTCATTAGATTACTTTAACATTCAAAGCAATATCAGTTTTGATTGTTTTGATTCAGATTCTATTAAACTGGATGAAATGAATAATTAAATTGGGTACACATTATAAACTCATTATAATATCAATTCTTTCATTTAAATGTTTTTTAACATTTTTCAAATTCACCATGTTCATTATCTTAACAAGTCATAACTTAACAAGTCATAATTACTTGTAAAATTTGAAATTAGTCATTTTTAACAAGTGTTTTGCATATGCAAGCATTAGTGTGGAAGTAAATATAAAGTAAAAGATAAACAGATACATTAAACTGCAAACATACATTCTTTGTATATTGATGCTCTTCTGAATCAAATTGGATAAATATTACATAAAATGAAAAGCAGAATAGAAAACAAAAACATTGAATTGAAGAATTGTACATAATTTTCAAAGCATTGTTTGTAGTTCAAGCATCAATGCTCTTCTAAAAAATGAAGGTGGCCAACCCTCTATGTTAAAATTGCACTGAAAAAATCATAGACATACAAGTACTATGGCAAGCTGTAAGACATTGATTTTTCAATATAGACTATTACCCGTGTGGAAAATTATAATTATTTAAAAAGTGAACAACAAATTCAGATTATCTATATGTTGAACCAATGTACAGTCCTCACATGAACATGAAGTCATACAAAAACTACAAGACTTACAACCTTGAGGTGAATGAGAATTTTTTTGAAAACCAAATTGCTTCAGAATAAATTAACGAAGACATGTTTCTGTTTTACAATATAAAATAATATCTAAAATTCCAGGTAGATTTTTTGAAATGTCACGATTACAATAGTACAATGTACACTTACGTGGTTGGCCTCTCCTCCCAGCCCTGCCTACTTCCTGGAAATAGTTAAAAAGTTTCCTATGGGGTTTGATGTGAACAACATTCTCCAAAGCAGGAGGATCAAATCCCATTCCTAGAACGAAGGTTCAGAATACCAGTCTGTATTGTGGCTGGTCAGATTGTTAATCTCCAATCATGCAGTTTGTTACCTCTTTATCTTGTTTGGAATACATACAACCAAACAAACTGGTCTTCAAATTAATTTCACCACTACAGCCGAATACAAAATATGCATACTGCATAGCAGAGGCCATGTAACTTAATGGCATAAACATTAGAGTAACAGGGTAACTTTTTTGTTTAATTTTCTATGTGTCAATCTCACTTTTTAAAGATTATTTCTACATCTTTTATTTTTTTTTATCTTACTCAAAAAGATGTCTGTTATATTAGGATTTTTCTTGATGACACACACTTTGATTAGTGATAATTTTTTTGCAAGAACCTGTTGTTGATGTACAGTTAATGTTCCACTTAGACACAGAATTGGAGTCTTTG
>JAULBM010286136.1:0-16186 GCA_032357055.1 Geukensia granosissima | reverse complement strand
TTGGAAAATTCAATTTTTTGAAAGTTTCATTTTCTTGGAAACGGATTAATATAAGCTTTTAAGCTTGTTTCCGAATCCTATTATTATTCATGTTATTGTTTAATATTGTATATATTGTAACGTATATCTGTTTTCTGAATTATAATAAAATATGTTTACACTAAAGCATGTTAATGATGAGTGATGATGAATGAAACCTGCTTTTTACAAGACCGACACGCTGAGCCGGATTTTTAACGTGCTAGCTCACGAAAGCAACAGTCCGCAGGAAGACATTCCACTTTATCCAGACACATTTTTCTTACTCTGGGCCGACCAGTCTTTGCCCCTACTCCTAAATGCTGCGTGCTTAGCGGAGAAGCAGCAAATACATTAATTTTATTGACTGCTAGAGTCTTAATTTCGGTTAAAGGTTCTATCAACCATGATTTTTTTATATTTGAAGGAATATTTATTTGTCGTGATAAAAGCAGTATGCTAACTATACTACATTTTTCCACTTATTTTTACGCCATGGCTGTTTGCGAAAAAGATCCTTTAAGCAACTCGTCATCAAAATCGTGATTATTTCACCATGCCTTGCACTGGCACTGTTTCTCTACTTTCTGTATTTCTCCGAAAAACAAATCAGCAATGGTGCTGTATTGTAGAAATATGTATGTAGGACAACGGTAATGTTTAATCTTTTGGTTTTTATAGGATGATATCTAGTGGCCCATCTTCGATGTTTTTTCTCGACGAATGAGTTGCAGAAATGGACATAAGAGGTTATAACTATTCTCACTCCATAATTTCGAATATTAATTATTCGGTTGCCTGTACATTTTATTCAAAGTCTTACTCTTATTTGGCGTTCTAATTTTCCAAATAACATTCTATGTCATTTTTCAGGAAACAACAGGCCAGCAGAAGTCCCAGTGCTAACAGTAAATCACCTAATTTTCTTGCATGAACACAACAACATCGTAGAAAATCTTAGACTGATGCGGAACAATTATATCAGGAGGCAAAGATTCTCACTGGAATTTATCAACATACTTTTTATACAGAATATCTACCAGCAGTTCTAGGAGAGGAAGGAATGGATTTACTTCGTTTACGAAGTACCCCAGTTGGTTATAATACAAAGTATGACACCACAGTAGACTAATCTACTAGAAACGAATATGCTGCAGCAGCTTACTGGTTTAGACATTCTTTAGTGTGTTCGTTTGTGGAATCGTTTAATCTTGATTTTACTCCACGGGCACGGAATTTGTTAGAAAAACATTTTTTCTTCACTGGAAGCATACGTGATTTTGCTGCATTTGGTCCGTCGCGTATAAGCCGATGAATGACAAGTCAATTTCATAGTCAGGCTGACCGATTTTTATCGTCCTCCGTTAGGTATCACCTTTTTGAAACTGAACCTTTTAATGGATTTGACCTTAGTGCACTCAACATACAAAGAGGAAGAGACCATGGAATTCCACCATACAACGGATGGTGCGAATTCTGTGGATTGCCTCCCGCGTTAACTTTCGGAACAGGACCGTTCGGATTAAGAGATCACGATCCATCGGCTGCAAAGGCACTTGCTTCTGTTTACAGGTATGATGCTACTTTAAGTGTTTAAATGGCCAATAAAAAACAGAACCAAGTATAAGAAAACGGGAAACAAAATGAAAAAATGAAGATGCTTGCCACGACATTTAACTTCCCTTTTGGGTCTTTATTTCCTAAAAAAAACCATGGTTATCTCAAGCGTTATCTTTATTATTCAAGAAATGACGACGTTCTGTTTTAAGTCGGCCTTGCCAATGTCCTTATTACTTATTTCAATATTAAAATCCAGACAAAATGCATTGTCCTTTGATGTTGTTCCTAACAAATCACAACGATCTGTTAGAATACATCAAATCAAGGTCCATTTCCTCTTGCAATAAAATCAATGATCTCTCTACTCTTTACATCACTATCATCCATCAAAGCTCAAAGAAAAAAGAAAAAAACTTTGGTTCACTTTAGTTTTGCTTTAAAAGATGGCAAACGGAGGTACTAATATTTGGTTCCAGGGAGGGAAACCCCTTATTTTGTTTTTATCCACTCTGATTCTAATAAAAGTACTTAAAGATGACATTTTGTTGAATTCTTTCTTAATTGACAACATTTTTGTAACGTTTGGTCCATGTGTGCTTGTTTAATAAACTGTCGTCATTGGAACCTAATGTGAACCCCTTCTAGCCGATTTATTCCTTTATTTATAAGAAGCTGACTTCTACAATGAAAAAAGGAAAAGTGAGCTCAATATTTTGGTTAAAGTTCCGCTATATAGAAGATGAATTTCCCTGAATAATTCTTAATTTCGTCTTATCTATGTTAATCGCATCTATCCCATTAAACTTAATTTCAATGATAATAGAGAAACAGATAGTTCTGTTTCATACCTAGACTTACACCTAGGAATTAACAGTAAGAATGGGTTAAAACAGACACATACGACCGAAGTAATGACTTTGATTTCCAATTGTAAACTTCACGTTCATGTGTAGCAACATTCCAGCTACACATGTAAAAGTATTATATTTTTGTAAGTTGATACTCTCTTTCAGGGATTTTGCTTCCTATCAGGATTTTTTTTTATCGAGTGTTGTTGCTGACGGGAACACACCGTTACGAAATAAAACGACGGGTGACACTAGTGGAGCAGGAGTTGCTTACCCTTACTAAGCACCTGAACTCACCTTTGTTTTTGTAGGGTTCGTGTTACTCAAGCTTTATATTTCAGTGTAGTGTTTTGTGTAAAATGTTTGTCTTTCGTTTCATTTTTGTGGCCACGGTCGACTGAGTCTTCTTTCATAACAATCTTTGTCTACCTCTGGTATCTTTGAATACTTTATCTTCATTTTGTCGTTAATGAAGATAAAAGTATTACCGTATATT
This sequence comes from Geukensia granosissima, assembly GCA_032357055.1. Lineage (NCBI taxonomy): Eukaryota > Metazoa > Mollusca > Bivalvia > Mytilida > Mytilidae > Geukensia > Geukensia granosissima. The sequence goes on along the minus strand of JAULBM010286136.1, from coordinate 13,264 downwards.
AAACGTGATATCACCAAGTTCTTCGCTGTTTGGAAGATTTATTGATGCTAACTTTTACAATGCAATACCATTTTATAAAATGAATTGAATTAAGTACCCTGAGTGAGCAAACGTTGGTTTCGGTATAGCAATATAGAAATAGCAGACGTAGTATAATTGTCAATGAAACAGCCATCCAAAATGTACACCTTGCAAAACATCTACAGGTTACCCTAAAATATCTACAGGTTACCCTAAAACATCTACAGGTTACCCTAAAACATTCGACAATGAACAATATTTTCACCGTAAGTCAAGTGGTAAAAGGCCCCAAAAATGTAATGACATTCGAATATAACCCAAATCGACAGATTAAGTCATCAATGTAAGACGAGATAAAGTATAATATAAAATAACGACATTGGAACTTCCGGTCAAGGACAGGCACAAAAAACGTGTGGTAGAGTTAACCAAGTTAAGACTATCTAAAAATGGGTGGATTACTTTAACCATTATGATAGTTGTATGTTGTAATAAAATACGAACAATTACATTTCCGTGTAATTAAATCAATTTGACCGTAGATTTCATTATAATTATTTGTTTTAGTCATCCAGACGATATTGACCTGTTTTCGGGCGGTATGTCAGAGACAACGGTTCCAGTGGCTTTGGTTGGACCTACATTTAGATGTATTATTTGGTTGTTTAAAGTCGGCGACCGACACGTCTATGAAAACGATTTCGCTACAACTGGATTTACGCCAGGTTTGTTAATTATGAATGTATTATGAGTTTGATTTACTGTAATAATATTTCTAAAAGTTCTTTTTTTTGGGGGGGGGACGTTTACTTTAGTTTTAAGTTCCATTTTTGACACCGTTTCGTGCTTGATAATTCACCCCTCCGTTAAGTTGGCAACTGCATACGTTATTTCTGCAACCCAAAGTATTATCGTGTTGCGTATCTCCGTATTTGTAATAATAAAATACCTGAAGTTTTAATGCATATTTATAAAGAGAAGACAATTGAAACAAAATATTAGATTAAATACAGCATAATAGATTTTCACTGGATTTCTCTAAATTATGAATAAGGCAAAATTTTGCTTCATATAAACAGTTCATAGTTTAAGTTAACAATTATTTATAAATCTAAACTTATTGCATGGTAATAAAAGCTATGAATATCCCATATTTGTTTTTTATACATGTTTAAATTTGAGACTACTTCTTGAGACATAGTCTAAGGTAATATTTTGTACGATTTATGCACACAATGTCATTCATAATAAGATTTTATAAAACGAAGAGAAAGAACTCGTAAGGTAATTTTTAAGCTATTCATCGGATCTTGACTTCAAAAATTAATTCTGATCGTTTTTTGTAAAGGAGGTTTAACTTTACAAAATCTCGTTACGATTTAAAAACGGCCTTGTAAAATGAGAAATTATATATTGTTCACATAGTACATTAAACTCTATTTCACTTTCCTAAATAATGAAAAAAATTAAGCTACTGTCAGCACGGCTCACTTTTGAAATCGCCTTTATATAATTTTGAAGATTTTAAAATAGGATGTAGGTGGCATACTTTTTCCTGAAAATGTATCTAGGTATGTCATCATTTTTAGTGCAAAATATTTTCTTAGTCCTTAAAAGATTTTTTCACTATTTGTGAAAAAGGTATTTGAATGGGAAAATGTCTATAGTAAATTTTTGGTTCATTAAAAATTAAATTTCCGTAATAATTATTGTTTAGCCATATATTTGGTGTTAAATTGTGAATTATATTTATCTTATCATAAAACAACCTACATTTGAACTTGTAACCTGAAATGGGCAATAATAAGCTAATTTAAGAAAACCCGCCAAAGTGAGTTATCTCCTTTCTCCATCGAAAATCCCATAGACAATGCAACTTACCCAGTTTTTAAGAAACCATTGACTAAATTTTCACAAAATTTGATAATTTATCAACGACTAAGTGAGACTAGACTGATAGTTTTCTTAAGCATGGTTCAATCCAAAACAGATTGAAATATGATAAAATTGGAAAACGCCGATTTCTGAAGTGAACTGCGCCGACAGTAGTAAGTATTTTTGCAAAGAAAGCAAAACTGAAAATTTTGTTGCACATTCCAAACCATCACACGTCCCTCACTAACTCTGATTATACCTCGTTCACACGTAATTTGCATTATCGAATGCGCACTGAGCGAATGTTAACGTTTCAATGTTTTTGATTCGCATTGAATTGTTTTGACGTAAGTGTGAACGTGTTTGACGTCGTCAACTCGCATTCCAATACACATTCAATTCGCATTATATGCGAACGCACAATACATGTTTCTTGTAAGGATTTTCGCCTCTCACCATAAAAAACACTATTTTCAAACTAGCGTAGAAAATCTTAGTAAAGGGTTTACAAGTCAGTTATATACAAAAAGGTGTGTGAACCCGAAGCGGTCCACTGAATAAAACACTCAACGTGAAATTTTGTTACACATATTTTACATAACATACCAATGAAACTGTTTTAGCTCCACAAAAACGAAGTCGAGGTATCTAGCCTACATGATTAGCAAAATGAAGGAATTTATCACTGAAACTGGTATATCCCCTCAACATCTTATGCCTGGACAAAGTCGATGTATCTAGCCTACATGAAGAGCAAAATGAAGGATATCCGTGAAGCTGGTTTTTTCTAACAATATCTTATACCTGTACAAAGTCAATGTATCTAGTCAACATGAAAATATTCGTGAAAATGGTTTTTTCCCTCAATGTCTTATACCTGTACAAAGTCGATGTATAATAGTCAACATGATAATCAAAATGAAGGATATCCGTGAAACTGGTCTATCCCCTCAACAACCTATGCCGGGACAAAGCCGGTGTATCTAGCCCACATGAAAAGCAAACTGAAAGATATCCGTGAAACTGTTTTTTTGTCAATAATATCTTACACCTGTACACAGTCGATGTATCTAGCCAACATGATATGCAAATGAAGGATATCCATGAAACTGGTCTATCCCCTCAATATCTTAAACCTGTACAAAGTCGATGTGTCTAGCCAACATGAAAGCAAAATGAAGGATATCTGTGAAACTGTTTTTTCCCAACAATATCTTATACCTGTACAAAGTCGATGTATCTAGCCAACATGATAATAAATATAAAGGATATCCGTGAAACTGGTTTATCCCCTTAATATCTTACACCTGTACAAAGTCAGACTATCTAGCCAACATGTTTGTCTTTTTTATCATTAATTGTTTTCGGGTGATAACAACTTTTTACTGTGTGACAATTTTTAATTTGGTATTTTTCTACCTCTACCATCCATAGGAGACAACAAATTCATATATTATGAGTACTTAGCTACATAAATACATGTAAATCTAAAGTTAATTACCACGGCTTCTTCTTGTGTTCAATGCTACTCCTTGAAATAAATATACATATCTAACAAAATGCACCATAGTGGTAAGCTTATATTTTGAAACCACTGAATCGATGCCTTTGTTAGTGCACCAGAGGTCCCAAAGGATATTCACCAGTCCAATTTTAATTGTTTGGCATAAAAATTAGTTGTTTAAATTCAAAAGCATTAAAAATAAAAGCCTTCGAAATGTATTGCACCTAGTAACCACAGGATTTGGCTTCTTATTTAGATTTGTTTGTAGTTGAGCATTCTTTTATATGTTTGGATCTCGAATTTTCTATGTGTTGATTCTAATGCTACTGATGACAGGTTACTACTTTAAATGTACATAAAGCATATCAAAATTCACCATATTTATTCAACATTTGTTAACTTGTATTTTCATCAAATAAAGAAAAAACTATACATCAGCTTAAACTGTAAAGTCAAAAAGCAAAGAATATCACAAAATCAAAGTATCTTGTCGCAAGACAAAATCTTTTTAAAAATTTAACAAGAAGCCCATATGAGTTGACCCTGTCATGGTGAATGAAACTAGCAGAAAAATTGCTCACTGAAGCATAAACAAGGCAACGACCCCAATAAACTGACAATTCAGAAGAAATAAATTTCGTCTAATTATTAAATTCAAACGACTGAAATTATATTTATCCATTGTTAAGTTCGTAATTTTTATTTCAAAAGAGCAAATATATATTTTTAGAACAGCTACAGCAGATAAAGCGTCAAACAATGTCGGCACTGTACTGTCGTACGATGAATGTTACATCCATGCCTCTAAATGCGTTTGTATCACCTCGGTAAGTACCATAATAGTTTATAAGATTTTGTCTTCTTGATGAGTACTCATAAAACCGTTCACTTATACTTATATTACATAAACAAATGAAAGCTTTAGACGGAAATGCCTGAAGATTGAAAAAAAATTAAAATTTATCTTTTTTTTAAACAAGTCCAGTGTAGAACCCATGTGAGATATAAAAGAGCATTATCCAAAGAAACAATATAAATCCGAAAAGAGAAAAGACAAATTCGAGACAAACAAAAAGATTAAAAAACAAACAAAAGCCTGGACTCCACGAACTTCTTAACAAAATAGGAGTGAGATCAGGTTCTCCAGAAGGGTAAACATCTGTCTAGAGCGCAATATCCGTCGTGGAATCCTTAAAGTCTAATTCGAGTTGACGTCAAGAGGTCAACCTATTCTTGAAATACCGACAACAGGTCCTCAACTAGTTGAGTAACAAGTTTATTTCATATTAACAAATTGTACATTTTTTCAATTTTTTTCACTAAGGACCATAAAACATTCATTGTATAAATCTCAAATGAAGAAAGATGTTTATAAGCATTCAACAAAAAATGCTTTTGCTTTTGGTTGACTGTCCTTTTTGCTTTCAGTGTATAAAATAAAGCAAAAAAGTAAGAAGACCAATCAACCGCATTGTAATGAACAAATAATTTTGTCAGCTAAAACGATAAAGGATTTTCAATATTAACGTTTTATGTATATATGTGATACAGTTTTTGCCTAAATCAAAAGCTATTTCAGTGTCTTTCGTGAATGGTTTTATTTTTTTCAGAGCACCAAGAATACAATGTCAGTCCTTTCCACGACTCAACTTACAACCTTGGCGCAGGTCAAATGATATAATTTCAGCTGAAAAAAATTAGAGGTTCTAAAACAGTATAGAACATTTGTTTCTTTCATGAACTTGTAACGATATCGATTAAATATAAAACAAAGCTACACTTTTAAGTTCATGTATCAAAATTAACAAAAAAATGAAATAATCGTTTTTCCTAGTGGTTTAAGGAAAATGGTAAATGTAATTCTTATTGAAAAATGCTCCAATAACTTTGCTACCGATCCAAAGTCATAAAGTACACGCTATTATTGTCGACATTGCACGGCACAGAATATTCAGACCAGTTACTACATCTTAAAAGGATGACATCCAATGTCATTTCTTTATGGTAGATTTTGCAAGCAAGGGATGCCATTAACCTTAGCAATATACTCCACATAAAACCGTTCAATCAAAAATACCACCTTATTTTACTGATAAATCAACTCCATAAGACTGTTATACCCACACTAAGCCTGTTGCATATAGAATTTTCTACTACAAGAAGGTTTTGCAGCACTTCAGTATTGATGATCTGAAATCCAAAACTCCGACTGCTCCTGCTCGTCGTACCCCTTCAACTATAGTACCGCTGGGCACATCATTATCGGTTACCTCAGTCACAAATGATAAGCTACGACAGTTCCTATCTATAGGTCCTAAATACCGAGTGCCAAAACCAATTAATTGGAAACAAAACTTCAAGCTGTTGATGGACTCAGTAGAGTATACTAGACATTGGGCGAAGCGAGAAAAGGTAGAGGTTGACACCCTTTCTGAATGGGTCAAGACTGTCAGATCATTAATTCATATTTTGATTAAAAAATACAAGTGTCGATGAGCACTAAAACTCCTACATGTTTCAAGGACCCTGATGTCTTGAGATACTAGTCCTCCATCCATGAAAATTTTTTTGTTGTTCCAGCCGATAAATCCTCCAATAACATTGTATTTGCTTGTAAAAACACTACATTGATTGCTTGATAATAGAGCTCGGCATCAAAGACACATCTGGTAACCCGACGTATACACCTACTACACTTTCTTAAGAAGAGATCCTCGTTAACCAAAGGTCGGTTCTATCTTCATTTCGCATTGTCACCAAAGAAGATGAATCAGATCTGGCTTCTTTATTCTGGATACCAAAATTACACAAGTGGCCATATAAAGAAAGATAAGAGTGGGTTCATCAAGGTGCTCCACCAAGCATCTTTTTGAATTACTTAAAACTATACTATCGACAGTCAAGGAATGCCTTCCAAAGAACTGTGATAAAGCGTACTTCACAATCGGTATTAATTAAATGTGGATATTAAAAAAAATCGAAAGATCTACTTCAATACCTCGAATCCGATTCTTAAAAATTTTCAACAGGTATTCAATGTTTGACTTTTCTACCCATCACCAGGATTCCACATTCACAAATGACCGTCTTAAGAAATTGATACATCAATGTTTTGATAAACAAAATGGGAATCTAAGATATTAATATTTGGTTTTAGGTAAAAGGATGTCTTACTTTGTTAGACAACATATCGCTTGTGCTAATGAATACAGCGAAGGTGATATTGTCAATATACTGGGCTTTTTGATTGATAACATTTTTGTAGAATTTGGTGGGCGAGATTTTCAACAGACCGTTGGCATCCAAATGGACACAAATTGTGCGCCGCTAATAGCCGACTTGTTTTTGTCCTCCAATGAAGCAGAATTCATTCAGTTACTCCTGCGAAATAACAAATAGAAATTGGCCAGATCGTTAAATTTTAATTTTTGCTATATTAATGATATTTTGTCATTGAATAATCCTACGTTCAGTGAACATCTCGACGAGATATATATCCCAGTGAACTAGAAATTATGAAATTGAGGGAACCACAGACTCAACAATATCTGATTCATACCTAGATTAATCTCTCGAAATTCACCGAGAGGGACAGCTTGTTTTTAAGATTTACGTCAAACGGGATTACTTAAATTTTCCTATTGTAAATTTAAACTTCCTTTATTTATTTAGTAATATTCCTGCTTTCCCTACCTACGTGGTTTATGATTCGCCGTTGATTCGATACTCTCGTGCCTGTTCCGAGTATAAGGATTTTCTGAAGAGAGCATTGCTGTTGTTGCACAAATTACTACAAAAAGGAAACATCCAGTCAAGGTTGAAGTCGTCCCTTCGTCACCATCACGAATTGGTTGATCCATACGGTATCAGCATATCTTAACTAGTTATAGACCTGTTACCGGTAATATAAAAATAAAATGACCTCTTTTAGGATTGACGTTAACCCGGATTAGAGTTTAAGGATTCCACAACTGATGTTGCGCTAATGACAAGCGATGCTAACCCTTCTGAAGCACGTGATCCCACTCCTATATTGTAAAGAAGATCGTGGATTACAAGCCTTTGTTCCTTTTGTTTTCGTTTTAACTTTTAGTTTGTTTCAAATTTGTCTCGTCTTTTTTGGACTATGCACATTTGATCTCTCACTTGGGTATTCTCACTGGGTTTTGAATATGAAAATACTAGAAAATTACTTAATTTGATAAACATTTAATATAATTTTGTCGATTTTAATATAGTTCGCACAAAAACAACACAATCAAACTATGCACAATTAAAGATATATTAAGTAGAAATATATGGCTAAAATATCTTCATGATGTTTTGGTGCGATCATATCTATTTTGAACAAGATACCTTCAAAAACTTAGTATTTTTACAGAAAATGTTACATTCTTGTTGATATGGTCAAAAATACCCTGTCGTTTTGTAGAAATGGCGAAAGTATTAAAAAGAATAGGTAATGAATTATTAATAGACGGTTCTTAAACAGCATTTTCACATTAACTTATCATTGTGTCACAAAATCTAAAATTTTGGCCAAATATGGAGGTTATTCCTTTCCCAAAAGATATATGTAAAACCGAATCCACTGTGACAGCCACACTTTCCAATCGGCACGAAAAATCTTTATTTTGTAGAGGATCATTCACACAATTGAATAATATAATTAGTCAAGTATATTCTGACAAGAAAGGCTTAACATTTAAATCTTATCGAAATGCGTTATCTGCCTCTAGCGGTCATGTTGCATTGGCGATCGGCTAAAAACCATATCATAAGTGACCATCAAATTTACATCTTGTCCAATTAGGTCCATGTATTGGTTTCAGAGGACTTAACAAAAAAAATGGCAAATGCTCACAACAATCATCGGATCAGGTGATCTAATTATACGTTATTCATTTGATTACGTAGGCTGAGAGATATGAATTATCAAAAGTGAAAATGTCAAGAAAAATAATAAATATTTCTGAAAAAGACTTGCAAAAAATCCTTTTGATAGCCACAGGTTAACTTACATACACGTTAGGACTATTCTCATGTTCAGGGGGTACTCGAAAATTATAATCATTGCCAAAGCTGGTCGCATAATTCCTTGAGCGAATCGAGGCTGGGTAAGAAACCATATGCTTGTTATGTTTTAACAAGTTATCCCTCTCAATCAATATTAGCGGTGTGACAAAATAATGTTGTTAGACGGCAAAATCCATTATTTTAAGGAACTAAAATGCACATTTAATCAGTATTCTTCATTGTCTACAGGATGTACTAATAATATTTGGGTTGTTAGATGGATGATATATATAGAAGTAACTATTTTTTATACTGAAGCAATAATTAGTCTCTTGCAACGAGCTTTTCTAAATGACGCTGTTCAAAATCATTTTTCGAAGAAACTTCAGGACACTCTGTAATGATCTTTCGGGATTATTAAAGGACACATTTGGACTCATACATTGTAAGAGATAGGGAACAGTTCGGCCAAAACTTTACGAAGAAAAGTTATCGTCTATAGAAATCGATATACTCCGTTAACATTTTTTCTTGAAAACCGCAAGTCCTGGGACCTTCACCAAACAACTTAGGATCACTAGGGTAAATTTCAAAATGTCAAGGTCAAATTTCAATGTCATATTGGCCTTTTTTGTTATCATTTAGGGGTTTAAACTCGTAAACAGTAATAGATGGCTGATAACATGTAATAGAGAAAATGCGTATCTGATAGAGATCTACATTTGTAACATGGGCCCAAATTTATTGGGCTTAGCGCTTTGAACTTAGCTCCCAAAATGAGTTTTTTTATAGTATTCCAAAAGCTGTAGGAGATAGAAAAGAAACCGAATCTCTAAAATGTTTAATATGCCCTAGAAAATGAGATCAAGGTCAAAGGTTAAAACGTGTCTAACAGAGGTCTACTTTTGTTTTATTGGGACAAAAATATTCGACCAAGCGTTGTGGACCGAGATCCAAAAAAGCTTTTTTAATCAAAATGAAGGTTATCTTAAAATTTCCCAAAAATGGTAGAAGAAAGAAAGGAATCTTGCAATCACCAAATAGTCCATAGTAACCATAATTTTTTTTTAACATAGAAGACTATGAGTAGTATGGAAATGACATTTTTATTGGAAGTAATGCGGACTGCTCATTAACAGTGAATATTGAAAATAATGCGGAGAGACCTTACATTTGTTCTCTCGTCTTAAATTTCATTTGTAACTTTAAATTATCCACTCAATTTTCAATTAAAAATAAACTTACTTCCTTATGTTTGCGACATTTAGAATCTTTCATAACGATCGTTCTCTATTTAACAATAGCAAGTATGATTTCAACACAGGTTTTCAGAGTTTTTGTGTTTTTAATATTTGTTTTAAATCAAACATTTTGTGATATTTGTACAGTAATGACTTATATTCAGCCTGGAAACAAAGTGGCTAATTGTAGTTATCAGGATTTAAAATTTGTACCTCAAACATTGCCAATGGATATCACTGTTCTTGACTTAACAGGGAATGTTATTGAAATGCTAGATGATAAACAATTTTGTCGATATAGATACCTGTGTGAACTAAACATTAGTAGTAATTTGTTGTCATTGATTCATCCTAAATCATTCCATGGACTATTAAATCTTCAGATCCTAGACATGTCAAACAACTCGCTTGAAGTGTCAAGATCATTCCCGAATGAGGTTTTTGATTACACAACAAACCTTAATAAACTGGATGTAAGTAAGAATGTAAAACCATCGGAAAATATCAACGTTACTATATACAATATACCAATTGCTTCATTACAGTTATTACAGCACCTTGCAATTGACTTGGTTTCTAAACCTCAATTTAGTACCAACTTTCGAAAGCTATTACATCTTAAGACTCTGCGATTTGCTAGTTGCAATATCAAATCTTTAACAAATGAAACTTTTGCAAATTGGTCTGACAGCGTTACGGAATTGTACATGAATGATTGTAGATACCTTTTTGAAGTTGAATTCGGATCGCTACAACACTTTCCACAGTTATCCGTATTAGATTTTTCAAACAGTTACATTCATCTTATTCAAGCCTTGAACATGTTATATCCGTTCAAAAATAAAACGATGGATATCATCAATTTTCATCATGTGACATCATTGTCTGTTGTAAATTCTGAATACGACCCATTGACTGTAATTACATTGGAAATGATGCAATATCTGGGCACCATTTGTATTAAGCATTTGGATCTGTCTGACAATTCCATTGTAAAGATAGAAAAAGGGGTGCTTGAGCAAATAAAGTACCCATACTGTTTTGAGAGTTTAATTATTTCGGCAAACAGATTCAGCTTAAATAACTGGGATTTAGCATCCACAATGTATTTTTATATGTTTCAAAATCTTCGATTGCTTGATTATTCTTACTTTCCTTTAAGGTACAGCAACCCATATTTCATTAATAGTAACGGAAAATTTTATACTCGCCCTGAGTCATATGATGAAGTTTGTAAAAACACCTCATCTAAAATCGTCATTTTTCCAAAACAATTACACTTTTTGAGAATTACTCATATAATGGGCAATTTATGTCCAAGTGATATTCCTGAAGCACGAATGGGTAGTTCATTAAAACATTTTGATGTTTCTTATTTCAATGTACATTATTTTCCAAAATTTAGTTTTACTGGGTCAAGTTCTTTAATATATCTTGATATTTCTGGGATTAAGGCAACTTTAAGTGCCGAAAAATTTCCAGTTCTGAATGATTTAGAGACACTTGCAATGAGAGATACAAATTTATATGAAATGATACCTAAAAATACACAGATATTTAGCTGGACACCTCAACTATTGAATCTGAACATTGCCCATAATTATCTCTGGTTTCTAGCTCCGAACTCTTTGCTCGGACTTGATCGACTACTTAATTTGAACTTATCCCATAACCTGTTCCATAAAATTCCCGGTGTGTTAACAACAGTGGAAAGTTTAACCAGTCTAGACTTGCGATATAACCTCGTGACAACCATTGAAAGTGATATCAGGAAATGGATTGATGATCAACATTTTAAATATGGCAAGTTTGATTTATATTTGGAGGGAAACCCTTTTATTTGCTCTTGTGAAACTACAAAGTTTTTAACGTGGATTTTCACGACCAGAGCAAATTTAGACTTGTACAGAAATTATACATGTACACTAACGAATGGGAGTTTGGGTAATACTAAAGCAACATACGCAGATTTCCATCGGATCTTCTCCAGCTGTGATAGTAATTTGTGGCTGAAGCTTGCAGTAATCCTATTTACAACTGCCGTTACAGTTATATGTTTAGTAATTACCGTTTATAATTTCCGATGGAAAATAGCTTTTCTGATTTACAAACTCTTGCGGAAAACCACTGAAAAACTGATGCAAATAAATTTTAAATATGACGTTTATGTGTCGTATTCTGATGATGGAGCTAACTTTGTGAAAAACGTTTTGTATACGCAAATACAACAACAATGGGGATTTAAAATGTGTTTTGAAGACCAAGATTTTCTACCGGGTAGACCGAAATTGCAGGATATAGAAAGGGGAATCCAGGAAAGTAGAAACATAATATTTGTTGTTACGCCATCTCTAACTGAGGAAATATGGTGTTCTATAGAGGTTTTAAAAGCCTTGCATCAAAAGCAAGTTGGGAACCTACAGAAAATAATAGTGCTTATAAAACACACAACAGAAAACGTTTCAATCGACCAACTACCATCAATACTAAGAAATGATGTATGCTTTTTGGAGTGGCCTAAATCTGACGACGAAGGCAGTATTGCAAGTGCGATGAAAAAGTTAAATTTGTGGTTACATTTATATCTGTGAGTCTATAATTCCCCCCTTTATATAACTTCTGTTCTGATGAATTCATCTTATAATGTATAGGTTTGAATGATTTGTTGTGGTCAAACCTTATATCGTTGTGTTTGGGGGATTTGTTTATTTTTCATTTAAAATTGTCTATCTTTTCATCGAATATGATCAGATTTGTTACTGTAAATTCTTACTGAGAAAGCAAACTATTGAGCCGCTTTCCTTATGTTTTATGTATCACTATTTTTATATATAATGGACCATAGAATTTCTTCATTTTTTCATCGGATTTTGATGTCACAAAAATTATTCCGAAAGTTCAGTTAACGTTTGCGTTGTATATACATGTATATAAAAATGGTTTATAGGTTCTGAAAAGATGGTAAGCAGTTATATGGTAATTTTCTGTTTGCATCCAGACTAAATCCGTAGAATTGTCTCGTTCAGAGCATAGTATTTGAAGATTTTATCCAGCTTTGAATGTCTCTGTGATAAAACGAGTCAAAAAAGTAAAAAAAAATACAAAGGATGTGATATTTTTTTTCAGATTTTAGTGATGGTTCATTTTGAAATTTCAGCAAAAACTATCAAAATCAATTATTAACATTTATTTTTTTTGCTGAATTCGCCCTTGCAAAGGCCTTAGGTAGAACGCCAACCAATTATTGCCATTTACCGTAATTTTAAGATGTAAGATTTTAAAGAAGAGCAAACTAGCAAGATAATTTTTACTGAGCTTTAGTTTCTTCCAAATACTTTAGTCTTTAAACAGAATGAATTCATTAATGACTTAATCAAGCACATCACTGTTTCCATCATATGAAGATATTGGAAAAATATCAAAGACATTACAATACATCTTCGTAAGAAACAAAGAAAAAACTGATCTAGAGGTCTGCATCAAGGGTTAAATCTTAAGTAGCTTTCGATCGCCCAAATAAAAACAAACGGGACCTAATGATGTCTGGACCTGCGTCGCTCGCTGATGTTCTTACTGTATACCAAGTTTCGTTGAATTTGGTTGGGTA
>JAULBM010286125.1:0-16187 GCA_032357055.1 Geukensia granosissima | reverse complement strand
GTTTGCATTTGATTTCTCTTAACAAACACTTTCAGTAGTATTGCAGCAGATGTTCTCAATCTCTTATCGTATTAAGCTGAATTTTATTTTTCATTGATTTTTGGGTTTTCTCCAAATGATTCCTTCTGAAAAATTTAACAAAAGTGACACCAGTTTAAAGAATAATACGAGCCAACATGACTTATCCAGTCATATTACTGTGCCCAGCCCATTATTGTTTCCAGCAAAATACTGTGTCCACACTTATCCAGAGGTTCATTTGTTTGCCTTTCACATTTCAATGTGCTGGGGTCATATCATGCTGCCCTCCTGAAGCTCCTCTGTTGTAATTTATTTCAAAAATGAATATGTGGAATGTAAAAAGAAATTGAAAATGTGAATTGAAATCATTGAGGCTAAAGGTTTTACAGTTAAGATTATAATGCTCTAACAATTTATCCAGCACTCACATTGAATTTGGAATTTTCTGTGAAAAATTTGTTTCCACAAGTTGCTTGACATTTCATTTCAGAATTGTGTATTCAGTTATTTTTCCAAATTTTATTTTTAAATGGATATTTATTGAAAAGACCAAAATGTTTTAAGATTCTTTGCAAACTTGTATTGTTTTAATGAAAAATTGGTATAGTGGGAAAAACCACAAAATTATATGTTTTATACGACAAAAATTGTGGCATGATGCTGTGGTTATTGTCAGTGTTGATGTTGTAGGCAGGTTGGTTTCCTGACATTTTAACTTTTATTCTAGTAAACTGATTTTTTTATATTGTGGGACATTGAATTTTTGTACTAGATTAAGGTTTGTATTGGTTTTCAGTGGTCTAGCCCCAAACCTCAGTTTTTAGAAGGATTGAAAACAGTTCTTCAAACAATCTATTTCTTGAATGATCTTAAGTGTTTTTTTATTCTCAATGACTAAGCCAACATATTGAGCTACATTAAATAAAATGATTCAGTTTTCAAATCATATATCTTTGGAATTGGATGATAATTATGAACTATTATTTAACCAAAGCAAGAACTGCAGAATAAGAAATTAAGAATGAATTTTTAATGAAAATCCTTATGAATTAGATTTCCTTTCTTCTCAAGTTTGTGGAAATACATTTTCATATTAACTGTATCATTAAAATTGCTATATGTTTCAGCTTCACAGATCTTTTATGGTGTTTGCTGTATTGTTTTGCATTGCTGGATTTGTAATAATTTTTGTGGAAAATAAAGAATTTGAAGAGGTAAATAACATCATATTTATACAAAAATTCTGATAAACACCTTCAGCTAACATTTCTTAGTCTGGTGCATATTACTTTTCTAATCCATTGTGATTTCTTTTACATGTTTTTTATGTTATTTTTGTAAACTCTGTGAAGATTCTGGCGAAGAGTCTGTCCTGAATGTGTAATAATTTTAGAGGATATTTGTAAGCTAACAACTGCTTTGTTGAGTTTTCAGGGAAAGATCCTTGGGGGGTGGAGGGGCATGGCCTTCTTAAATGGAATTTTTTTTAAAAATTCATTTAGAATTTTGTAAAATATAACCTGGACATGCCCTTTTAAGAGCAGAAATGTGAAAGTTAGTTCCTATTATGGGATGTTCTAAATCTGCCCATGATGATAACTTTTAGCCTTGAACTATGGTTTAATATTAAAAATATAAAAATAGGAGATGTGGCATGATTGTCCTTAAGACAGCCACCCATCAAAAGACAGTAGAATTTAAACTTTTACAGGTCCCCTTATGGCCTTCAACAATGAACCAGAGTTCATACCATAACGTAAGCTGTAAAAGGCCCTGAAATGGAAATTGTGAAACTATACATAAAACATGACAATCGACCTAATCTAATGCAAAAATGGTGCAATACGAATTCACCAATGTTGCATAAATATGGTGAATTTTGATATGCTATATGCACACTTCATGGAGCAACCAATTTAGAGAATGAATATGATTGTTACTGAAACAAGTTCTAAAAACTTAATATATTTCACACAATTTATAGAATGAATATTATTGTCACCAGTGATTTCTATGTGACAACATTTTCTGAATGCATTTAAACATGTTCTTGATGGATTTATTTTGATTTTTAAGAATAGAAAAAAAACAGGAAAATTTGTGAAGATAATGGTAAAATCTTGCAAGAATTGTATTCAAACAGTTGACTTAAATGACAGAATATGAAAGATAAGATAAAGGACAGTTAATGTAAAACAGACACAGGAAAAACTTTCATACTTTTGCAGAGACAAAAGTGTAAAAGTGATATGAAACATCCCAATTCTCTTATGATTTTGGAATTCAAATGTTCTATAATTTGGAATTTTATCTCTGTAGATTGGATCATCTTCTGATTTCAAGAATGCACATCCATTTATTGGTGTGATAGTTATGTGTTTGGCCATTATACAGGTAAGTGAGTTGCAGTATTATTATTATGTAGTGAATGTTGTCTGGTATTACTTTGTTCTTAACTTTGACTGAGGGTCACTGGAAGAAATGATATTAGATCTGATCTTTGATCTTGTAGCATTGCTGTTATTTTTTAATAGATATTTATCTCTTCACTTCAACCTGTAAAACTTTTATGATAATCAATTTTTAGTCTTCTAGCAAAAGAAAATTGTCTGCTGTTAAGCATTGAGGAGCATTTGACAAATATCTATATAGAATTTTTCTGATTTTAGCCTGTGATGGCCATTTTCAGACCACATCCAGAAGATAAAAACAGATATATATTTAACTGGGCTCACTGGGCAGTAGGAATAGTTCTGCATTTCTTAGCAGGTAAATATTATTTAATGCAACCTTTACAGTACCACTAAATTCCCTGCTGGAATATTGAATTCAGCGTTATTTATATGTGCCAAAAATCAGTAATTTCACAGAATTATTTTTCACATGGCCAGTAAAAACTTATGAATTTAAAGTATTTTATATCATTGCTTAGCCTTGAAATTTGTGCTAGTCAATTCAAATCTATTTTATAAACCCTAATATCATATGATGCTGTCTTTGACCTCTTGATCACTTGTTAGAACCTACCAGTTTTCATAATTTCTCATATTTAAATGCTTAGTTTATATCCCGCCGCAGTTGTGGAACTCCTGAGTTTCAGAATCTCATTCCCTGTGACTTGTTTGAGCATGAGTTGTATTATATTTGTTATTTTATACAATGGAGTGTTATTGAGTTTCAGGTGTGAATTACTGACATTTAATGCTACCCATGTTAAAATGAAAATAAAGCTGTTAATATCAATTGTCATAAAAAAAAATTGACATAAAAAACATCTTTGCAAGTTTGAATTAATATAAATACCTTCACCTTCCCCTTTTTAGATTGAAAAAAAAATTAATGCTTCTCCACATGACATTTAAACATTACTACATACTCTCCTTATTTCTTAGGGAAATCCCTAGGCCTATCAGAGCCCTTTTATTGCAATAACATTTTAATGAATAATCTAAATATGAAATAATAGTTTTGACATAACAAAGAAGCTTGAAAATTTGAAAAAAATGGTCTAGTTCAACTTTTAGAATGCAGATATTCATCTTCTGCATAAAACCCCTTACTGAACATTTATGAACATCCACAAAAAATTTTGCAGTTGTATTTTGTTAAGTGCATATCGTTGGAATTCTCATCCTTAGACAATAAATTTCCATTAAAAAATGTGTGTCATATTATTCAGATCCATTTGGAATTTTAACACAGTTATACTCAATATGAAGTAAAGGTTGGGATTGAATTTGGATGATCTTGCCCTACCCAAATTTTAAAGAGGGACCAATAGGGATTTTTTTATTTTCAAATGTAAGTTTTTCTATTTGCCTCCATTTTTTATGGGTTTTTTTTAGCTCTCCTGGCCAAAGGCCATGTGAGCTTTTGTCATCACTTGGTGCCCATCGTTCATCCATCCATCTGTAAACTTTTACATTTTTATTAACTCCTCTGATACAACTGGTCCAAATTTAATCAAACTTGACAGGAAGCATCTATATAAGTTCTTTTGTAAAGATTGCTCATTTTGTCCTAATCCTTCAACAAACATGGCCGCCATGGACAATTCATGTTTCTGATTGGCGAAATATAAAAAAATCATCTCCTCTGAAATGGCTTGGCCAAATGGAACCAAACTATATAAAAAGCATCTATGAAAGTTTGCTCATTTTGTCCCGTTAAGACAAAAAACATGGCTGCAATAGATGATTCTCGTTTCTGGTTGGCTGATACATTAAAAATCTTCTCATCTGAAACCGCTTGACCAAATGGATTAATATTTTTAAAATATGGAACATCTATAGGAAGTTTTCGAATTGCCTATTTTAGTCCTGTTCCGACGAAAAACATGGCTGCCATGTATGAGACTTTTTTTCCGATTGGTTGATACATTAAAAAACTTCTCCTCTGAAACCGCTTGGCCAAACGGATTATCATTTAATACAGAGCATCTATGGAAGGTCCTTTGTAAAATTTCCTCATTTCATCCCAATCGGACTAAAAACATGGCCGTCCATGGACGATTCTTGTTTTTGATTGGCTGATACATTCGAAAATCTTCTCCTTTGAAATTGCTTGGCCAAATGTATTAATATTTTATATGGAGCATCTGTGGAAGGTCCTTTATGAAGTTTCTTCAGTTTGGCTCTATCAGAAACTAAACATAGCCACCATGCAGGATTCTTGTTTCTGATTGGCTGATACATTAAAAATCTTCTCTTCTGAATATAAAATTAGAGATATGGCATGATTACACTGATACAGCCACCCACCAAATGACAGTAGAATAAAAACTTCTACAGGTCCCATTACGGCCTTCAACCATGAACAATACCATTACAGAAAGGCCCCAAAGTACAAAATGTGAAACTATATATATAAAACACAAAAATTGACCTTATCTACTGCAAAAATAGTGAATAAATAACAGTAAATGACTAATTAAACAATGACAGCCACTGGTCTACAGGTTCCTGGCTTGGGACAGGCACATAAGTATGTGGCAAGTTATACCGGTTGGTGAACCTCAACCCTCCCCCAACCTGGGACAGTGGTGTAACAAAACAGCAATAAAAACACACTATAAAATTTGGCTGAAATGGATTTAACACTTGAGATCAATACTGAAAACCAACAACAAATACAATTAAAACTAATAGAAGATACAACAGAAGTATCAACCTCAAAAAGTACTCACATTTGCTGTCTGCTTGTTGAAAACCCAAAAGCAAACAATCAGGAAACCAAGTTTGCCTTTACTACAGTGTCAATATAAGCACGTCCAATTGGCTTTAGTGTTTAAATATCATTAGATGTAAAAAAAAAAAAAAAAACATGGATTGTGCAAATGCAAATATAAAAATATATATAGACAGGAAGTAGAAATTCTTATAACAAGGATAAACTGTTTAGTTTTGTATTAAGCAATGAACAAAAAAGTCAATATTAGTACCAATAAAAACCATATTTAAAGTTTTTAAAACCAAATGGATTAATAATCAATATGGAGCATCTGTTAAATGTCCTTTAATAAGTTCCTCATTTTGTCCTGATTGGAAACTAAACAAGGCTGCTACGGATGATTCTTGTTTCTGATTGGCTGATTCATTAAAAAATCTTCTCTGAAACTTCTTGGCCAACTATCAGGTTAGGGATACAGGCTCAGCCTCCTAAGCATCTAGTTATCTTCCCCATGACAAGCCACAAGCATCATAACTGATATACAGGGTCTTAAAATGTATATCTCATCCAATTTTTGTTGGATTTTTTTAAAAATCAGATGAATAATGCAACCAAAGTTACTGAAAGCAATTTTTGTAGCAGTTACCAATTATGAATTAAATGGGTCAAAGAGTCCAAAAATGTGATTTTTGCAGATGAGAAATTTTTTTTTTTATTAGATATATCTTAATGAGAACTTTCGACAGTATGTCAACAAATTTTTTTTCTATCTTTCACTGTTCTCATGATAAAAGTGGTAAAAAAAATGCAATGTGGCATGATATTGAAAATGTATTTTCCATCCTATTTTGATGGGTTTTTTCATGTCTCGTGAGAGCTTTCAGGAGTATAACAGTGAATATTCTCTATATCTTACAGCTTTAAAAGATTAAAGAGGTCAAATTGGTCAAGATTATAGTTTCACATGATATGGGAATTTTTTTTTCCATCTGAATTTGAAAGGGGTTTTCATTCTTTATCAACAATGCAACAAAATTAACAACACTTACGTGGATAATGAGGATCAAAATGATCACTTATCCAGTCTCCAGTAAAATACTGTGTCTACACTTAAAAGTTCATTTATTCACCTTTCACTGTCAGTGTGCTGTAGTAGTATCATGCTGCTTACAGAGCACCTCAGTTTAAAAGTTGGTATATATGTTTAAAAGTTGTATATGCTTGCTTTGGATGTATAACTTGTATTTGATTCATAATCTTTTACAATGGTTGCACTTTTAAACCACATCATGACTTTCACTTCAACTTGCTTTTGATTTACTTTATTCATATAATTATCAAGGTTAAACATACTTTTGCTTCCCACTAAGGAAGTGATTTTTTATATTTTAAACATAAAAATACTTAGAAATCTGTTACATTTCAGTCCTGAACATAGTAATTGGAGTGCTGTTAGACCCCATGGTAATGCCTCTTTGGGTGGTCTATATTGTTGTAGCTTATGCTGCCTACCAGATTGTATTTGAAACATTTCTGGAATTGTATGACTGTTGGGGTAGACAGAAAGGTAAGTAACAATATATTGATTGTTTAATATCATGCCTTACTGTGATTTTCTTAATGCATATATAGAATATTAACTCTTTTCACACATACCATTATTCTGACATTAAATGAATTATTTTCTGATATATATAATAACCTAGTATTCATTTTCTTCCTGACTAAAATCTGTCTATTTAGACCTACCAAGCTTTCAACAATGATTTTGAGAAACAGGTAAAAGTTCCTATAGAAAATGAAAGTCAAATATTGGATAAAATAGCCTACTGAAACTTTCACTGGGTGGAATTTATATTTTTCAACAGCATGGCTGTTGTATGGGAACGCCTCGGTATGATAGTCTCTATCATCCAGACTTTTGAATGTGAACATTAGATATTGTGACAGCAAAGAGTCTGGGTGAAAGTAACTACAATATCGAGGTGACATAGTACTAAAATATAGTACTTGTGTATTGGAAAAAAATGTCAGTCTTTGTTTGAACTCGATTAATTGGAAATGTTGATAAAGGAAATGCAGTCTATTGATAGGTTTGTTGTTTTCGACATGTTCTTGGAATAAATATTTTAACATGCTCCCAAATACACTGTCACCTATGGTCTACACTGAGTAAAACCATTAAAGGCTGTTTTATTGCCTCCTGCGGTGAAGAGTTCGCACATGCACAACAAGTTAAATGTAATCGATCAGCATCCCCAAAAGAACATGTTGCAGTGATGATGCTTGATTGATTTTTACTCAAAACATTGTTTAAAAAGAATATTATGTCTTTGATATATGAATCATGTCCGTTAGATTGGGGTGTCACGCATTGTTGCATTAGATTTTGACCGCCAAATAAGGAACTCAAAATTTTTAATGTATCTCGATGTTATGAATAAATGGTAGTCCATCAGGTGGTCGACTGGTACACTTTTCATTTTCTCAATGGAATGTTTTTGTAAAGTGATGTCATTTGCATTAATAGTATATCAATATGGGTTGTTAATGGTAAACATGTATCGTTTTAATTCAGTCTTGTTTTGTAATCAAAAGTACATAAATAGAACAAAAATCTTGTGCTAAAAAAGAAAACGTAAAATGGAAAAGGTTTGTTAAATGATTTTATCATTCAAAAACTTGTATTGATTAATTGCCTTTAAAGGTATCTTGATGATAAATTTGTATAAATTCAATAAAGATCAATTTCTATAGTACTTTCCAAATCTAAGATAATACGCCATCTACTAGTAATCCCAGGGATTTATGTTATTAACATCCCTGGTAATCCAAAATAATTTTAACTAATATAATTTAGAATTTTTGCTTATAATAAAATGTTTTATAAAAGATCTTCTTTCCTAAATTTAAAAGATTTTGAACCATATCGACGTTATTTTCTTCAATTGAAATTAAATTTAATGTTTTGTAAATTCATATCTTTTATCACTAATTGACAATTGGGTGCTGAGACCCCACTTTCTAGTATCAATTAAGTGTGTACAGTAAGGGTGATGACACCTCTTGTGACTGTTGAATTTTCAGCTATCACGTTGGAGAAGCAAAAAAATTAAAGGTGTTTTTTTGCCACAATAGAACTTAAATGTTTTTTGTTATATTAAAGATATAGTATAAGTTATAGAATGAGGCCTCCCTCAGAAATAATGCCAATGAATTGATTTTATCTCATTCATTTAAAGGGAAAGATTAATCTTTCAGCTTTATTAATGCTTGTTGTAAATTGGCATGTCAATGCAGATGCATTCAGAAATATGTCCTTTAAAATAAATACCAGTACTTGTTACAAATAGCAGAAAGTGTTTGATGATTTGGAAAAAAATTTACCTTGTACTTGACTTCAGAATTTTTTACATTTAAGTCTAGCATGCATCACAATGCAAGACTACAAGAAAGGTCCTGCACCCTTTCCATAAAATGTTCTTACATTTATAAACAATATTGAGAAATGAGGTCAGAGTGTTTTAATGATACAATGTATTTGCATTTCTTATTTTTCAATCAGTTTCAAAGTTTATCATTTGGGGATGCTGTTATTTTAAACCAGATTAATAAATATAATTATAAATTCTATTTTGAAACTTTAAATGGAAACTTTAAAAATCGTAAGCCAGGCTGTTGTTCAGGGCTAGAGTGCTATGTTTTTTATTTTGTTTAACCTTTGATTTTGCAATAATAAGACTTGTAACTTAACTTATAATTTCCTTGTTTCAGATCGCTCACAACATTATGAGATGAGTGAGGATAACAGTTTGACAAAACAAAAGAATGATGATTCTGTAAGTTTACACTATACCTAAAATGATTTTAAAATCTGTTACAGTTATTATTATTATTGTGAGTATATTTAAATTTTACAGTAGCTATAAAAATTCAAGTTATTGTTACCTAACCCATGGTCATCAGAGTTAAAAATACCAGTGACAGTTCTAAGAAATTCTCTCATAATTTTTTTGAATTTATTCCAGATTGATACAAATAATTCAACACATTTTAGAAACATGTTAATGACAAATTAAAACTTTTAACCAGTTTAAAAATTGAAATTGGATTGGAATACTCAGTGATTGAATAAAGAACACAAAATACATGTGCATTAGTTTGTCAGGTTTTAATGTTAAATCTTCAAAATGTAGAAAATATATAATGAAAATAATATGCAACATTTACAAGCCTGTGCCCACAAGGCTTGATTTAATCTAGATAAATTTAAGCCTGAGTACAGAAAACTCTTTGGGTTCACACTGGCTTTGGTTTATGGCTAACCTTGATCTTTATTAAACTTGAATGCTTTGAAATGAAACACCATATATAATGGTACTAATTATGATGTCAGATTTCATCTATGTTTTGCATTCACTTTACAATTTGATCTGAATTAACTTAATTTCTATTAACTTTTGTAGTGCAAGCAGGCCTTTAAATTATCAATTTTTGAATCTTGATGGAAGCAGTAAGGAACAGTAATGAAATACAAGTATAAAGTCCTCTTTTTGGTACAAATATATATGGCCATATATACTTCAAATTATGTTAAATTCCCCTATGTTCGGACAAAACAATAATTTTGAAGAAAATTTATATGCAGGTCTCGGACCCTAGTGTCTTCTAGCTCACCTTGTTGTCAGTTGTCATCAGTAGAGTGAAATACATGTACTTATATTTATTTAACATTAGAAATATCAGGTTTTATTTTTACAAGGAAAACTCAGTTGTTTACTGCTTGCTGTGTAATAGATATAAACATTTTTTGTTGTTAAAGGTGTAAATTTTACTTAAATTTGGAAACTATTTATAGCTTCATGCAAAACTGGGGCTTTATGTGAAACAAATGGGAAATTCATCGGGTGATGAATTATATTTGGCCACTTACCATGCATTTACACCTCACAGTCAGCTTAGAATTCTTTAGAACATATTGATTTGACTTAATTTTCCATGTAATTTTTTTTTACAGAAATATACATTCATGAAGATGGTGTTGATTTTTCATTTCGGAGTGATTATCTCATTTACAGCAGCACTGATAATACTGGTAGCCCTTGACCTGTCTGAACTTGCAGATTAAAGGAATAAATCTGGAATTATTTTGTTCTAGTGACAAGATATTGTGAAAATAGGGTATTGACTGTAGTGTGGGGTAAATTTTGTTCAAAACTATTTATTAATTTGGGGTTGCTGATAATCTGTATATAACAGCATATTGGCTTTGTTATCTCCATATGTATTTTCATTTATGTAAGGGCTTTATCCGCATGACAAGTGGAGATTAGCACATATTTATGCACTTTGTCTCCACTTTGTCTGGTCATCCAATATGACCTTATTTTGTAATTAGTGCCCGGCTATAACCTACCCTTGACAATGATCATTATATATCTGTAGACTTTTTCTTATCATCAACATGTCGATTAAAGAAAGTCACCAAACAGACACCATTTTGATTTAAGGTCAAACAAGTTACAACAACATAACTATACTCCTGACCAAACTATACCAACAACTTGCCAACCCCTGGAAGTTACAGAAATACCACCCACCGGTCACTGTCTGACTGAAAGCATTAATTTGCTGTGTAGGACGCTAAAAAACTCAACCATCACACCTTATCAATATCACTGTTGACAATTTTGCAGAGATCAACAGCTCAATTTTACAACCAAGATTTTCATCACCCACCCTCCCATCCCTTTTTGTTTCTGCAATACTTGTTTATTGAGCAGTACACTCATGTTTTTTTACTTAATATTGTACTTTGTAATTTAGTCTTCTTGTGTAAATTACAGTTCCTGTGCACCTCATATTATATTAAACAGATATATAAATGCTTAACCTGTAATGTTTAATGGTTAATATATATTGCATTGGTTATTTAAACATTGGAATGGATTTTTTTAACAGGTGGTTAAAACGTCTGACTTCCTAAAAGGTCAAACCTACATCATATTATAATGTTACATTAAATACACTATTAATTTAATGCTGATTTATCTTTATTTGGGTTAAAATTGTCTCCATGCTTATCTGATTTGCTGGGTATTACATATAAATGAGATTGGTGCTGGACACCACAGGTTGTTTACCAGTATACAGTTTTTGTAATTTTATATGTTCTGTTTTACATTGTCTTGTTGTATAGATTTAAATATACATATTCATATTTTTAGAGATATATTTTACATTTTTTACTAGTGTTTGCTTTAAAACTTTTTAATACTCTTGTATTAGTTATATCAGATCTTTGTACTTATTAGTATTATTTTTTTCACATGAAAACAGAAATACAGTGGTGTTGTGTGTAAATATTATACAGGGTAATTAACAGACCTACACTTTTTACCTCCCCTGGTCAAAGGCCTGGCAAAAAATCTTCTGAAGCCAAACTTAATTGGTTTGGAGCATTTATGGGTAGACCTCTAAAAAATTTGAGTATGATTTGCCAATCTGTCAATTTTTATGACTGCCACAGCTAATTCTTTTTTTTTAAACATTTTTTTCTGTTATACCAGAAATCAAATATGTCTGCCATGGACAATTCTTTATTCAATGTTCACCAAATTGGTGAATTTAAAAAAAAATATATGTTTATGTTTTCTTACCCATTTCAGGGATTTAAATAAATTTTCCCATACATTTAATATGTCTTTTATCATTGGTACTGAACATGTGTAGAGTTCGAAGAAATATTAATGATAATATATTCAGCATTTCATTTGGAAAGGCATACTTTCAGAGCACTTTTATGAATTAACCATTAAAAACTGAAGTTTACCTAAAAAGTTACACCCTTGATTAAATTTATTTATTTTCTGAGAAAAAAGTTTATTGATAATTTACTTTTCTCAACCATTTATTATCAAAAGTTGAATTTGGTAAGGTTTGGATAAAATACTTGATGTAGCCTGTTACTGATTGATTATCTGTTACTTAACTTACTTGTTGATTAATTGATTGACCGTTGCTTAACTTGCTTATTATTTTAATGCTTGGCTGTTGCAGAACATCCTTGTTGTATGATTGCATGGCAGTTTCTTAAAGTCCAGTTAGTAATAATTCAGGAATATTTTTATCTATTTTAATATCATAGGCAAAATTTATATATAGAATTAGAATTATTTAATGTTAAAAAATAATAAAAACTTTTGGAATCCAGCAAATATTCCATTTTCTCTGCCAAAAAAAGGGTCTTAATTTCAACATTTATAAATAAAGAAAGCAGAAAATGCAAAAGTTCTGAGTACTGATGTTTTTTTGAGCTAGCACGTTAAAAATCTGGCTCAGCATGTTAGTCTAGTACAATGAGGGTTCATTCTTCATCACTCATTAAAATGCTCTTGTGTTGAATATGCATGAAATATTTGCTGCTAAATTTTAAGCAGCATTCAGTCTATTGAAAGATTAATTTTTGAATTGATATTTTTTATTTAGTTAATATTTCCTAAATTGCTAGATAAAATATTCCTTGACTAATTTAAACACTATCACAAGTATGTCTTTGCACAATGTTAAATTTTATTAGTTTTAATTGACATATACTATTTGTAAGCTTATAATGATATTCATGCGTCTTCATGTGGGTCTGCGCCATATGATTTACCATTTTTTATTTTGTTTATAATTTATATTTATAAAGCATTTACTCAAAACATAATATTATTTCACTTGTATTATTTTGGATGTCTCCTGTGCATATTCAAATATTTTATTTTTGGGAGAATTACATGTCTTTCACAGAATATGTAAATTAGATTATTTAATGAATAGATAATAACAGATGTTTTATGGCATTTTTGCTATAGTAATCATAAGATACTGAATTATTAATGCCCACTTCCATAATAGAGTTTGAAAAAAATCAAACAACAAATTAGGCTGAAACAAAATTCAAAATTATTTATTAAAGCTATTACTCAAAGCAGGAAGGATTTCACTTATTTGGTTTGGGGAATTTATAGCCACCTAATATATATTCAAGTCCGCGAGAAGGTCCTGTAACCAACAATGGGTCCTGCATGTGTGGTTCTATTGGAATTCAATCATCATTAAAGGATTCCCATCTGGTGTTGTGGAAGTTCACAGAATCGCCTCCTGATCCTAACACTGGTTTTGTTCCAGGTTCATGTGTTTACAACGGATTTTACTCTCCTCTCCTTTTTCCAGGTGATCAAACATACATGTACAGAAGCGACATGGCGAAAGTTAAACATGAGGCTGGCAATTTGTTAGCAACAAAAGCTAGCTAGTGTTAAATTTGCTAGCCTTCGTTGAACCCTTGTCAACCTTTTTGACAGCCAAAAGATTTCAACGCTTTGAACCGTAGCTAGCTACAGTTGAACACTAGCCAGCTATCATTGACAGCTTTTGAATGCTTACCAATTTATTTCAAATATAGTTTCGTCTGAAAATTATGTTATTTCAACTATGACTTCTGATAATGAATGATAATAATTAATATGATATAATAATAAAATGATTAAAAATACTGATATTAAAATTTATTAATATAATAATAATAGTTTTATTATTTTTATTGTAATCTTAATCTTTATAATCATTTTAAGCCATGAGTTATTTACGACTATACATGTATTAGCTAGCTAACAATCAATAAGTTTTCAAATAATTTTCACGCCTTTCAGTGTATTGATACTCTTGTAGATATATGACAATAGACATGTCACCTTTTACCTTCATTAAATACTTGGCAATGGAATGGTCTTCAGGGCTTGGCCATACAGAGCTGACCCAGTGCGATCCCCATGTGGCAGATAGGGGGAGCCGCCAGGTTATAATACGGAAACCCCGGCCATGGTCCTGGTGCGTGACGTCTGTGTGGAGAATGCCAAGCAGATCTCTTTTGTAGATTTCGGAAAAGAGAATGCTAATGCGGCTACAAAAAGCTAAATTTTCAATCCCTACCTATCCCTCTCATTTTGCAGTGGCAGTCAAAAACCGTTGCCATGTTGTGTCTCTCAACCCAAAACCTCAAACAAAAGAGATATTCTGATAATGATAAAGCCATATCGTACGTAATAAAAAAAAACACCAATTATCTGGTTTCGTATCCAAATAAACTTATGGAAACTTAAAAATATGTACACTATTTTCTCGGCGTATTATTCGTTAAATCTCGCTCTGGTTTGTGCCTGTGGCAGAAAATCTAACAATTTTTATCTCGAAAGTAAGGTAATATTCGCATTTTCTTACAATTAATTATTCTATAATTTCTAGTAGGGTGCCAAGGAGTCAACTGAAGCTAACGAGCGTTCAAAGGCTCAACGATAACTGGCTATTGGCCAAAAGCTTTCAACCGTTTAACAGCTGGGCTTTCAACAGAAGAGGACGAGTGTTTAAAATGGCTTTTAATTTGCTAAAAATTTGCCAGCGAATTGAAAGCTTGTGTATAACTTTCGCCAGGCTGCTACTGTATCTTGTGCGTTGACCATCATTCTGTTGTTTGTCAACCTTTCACATTTAAAACTTCTTCTAGAGAAACACTGGAATGGATTCAAATTGCCAGAATTCTTTATTAATTGATCATTAAGAGTTGTTACTTTGGTGCCAATCTGTTTTTTCAAGAAGACAATTAACCAGCTCATTATGTAACTTAAGATCATGTGGTAAATACATACAAAAGACTTCTTAAGACCCAGTTTATGGAACTAAATAAAATAACCATGTTTGTCTTGTAAGATCATGTAATTAAGTGCCAAGTTGCCGACAGTGGATGGATTAGTTTAACATAAGAATCTAAAGGAACATTCATGCAAATATCTGCTACAATCATACACGATGGGTCGAACGGTCTTTCTCCATTACATGGTGTGGAATGTAGTATACGTTGGGAGATGGTGTTTCAGTTGTGTCAACCTTTTCAATAAATCCACGCTTCTCTTGTTCAGAAATAATACCACTGTATATGCGTAACATATCTTGGTACTTGGTCAGAAATAATACCAATACGTTACAATTCATATTCATTGCTTAGGCGATCAATAATCATTCGTTTAAAGCACTACGTTTTGTTTTATCGCAGTTTGTGGGCAATTCTTTAAACTCCTCTTTCCATGGTAATTTCTCTGTATAACGATTGTCAGCATACTCCTCTTAAAAATCTTTTGCATCTATGTTTTCGGCTTCATAGACTGGCTTAACTGCCTTTGATTCCAATTCGCATTATCGGCCAACTTTGCATAACTCATCTTTGTGCTGAATTATTACATTAAGCATAGACGTTGAAGTTGCCTTCTTACTTGCAGATGGTGTCTGTACTGGTCTGGAGAGCAAATATATCAATGTGGATTTCACGGTAGTCGTTTCCTTTTCGCGAATTTTATGGTCTTGAAATGTGTCCCAATAGTAAGCAATACCCATTACCATTACAATCCGAATTTGTCATCTGGGCTATTTTCAAATCTCTCAAATAAGATACAGGTCCGAAACTTATTGATGTTGATGTATAAGGGTGAGGCAATGTTGGATATAATCAATTTTTCCGTAGTACTTCTCTCGCCTTTGTCAACTATATCGGTAATAACCAACATCTCCCAAAGTAGATGGGTTGAAACTATTAGTTCCACTGGGTTTCAATTCTAACTGTATAGCTGTTTTTCAGTTCCTAACGATTTTTGTGATCCCTCATCAAGAAGTATATTTGCAGATGCGAATAGACCTCCCTGTAACTCGGACACAATAACTGTTTAAAAAAACGTTGGTTTGCATTGATAAGTACAAGGAATTCGAAGATACCAAAGGGGCAGACAGAAATCGTTAAGTAGGAAGACGGACAAGACCATGGCCAACGAAATGAAACGAAATACAAACATAAAACACACAATACTACACTGAAAACTAAAGCTAACACGAACCCTACAAAAACCAGGGTGAGTTCAGGTGCTCCGGAAGGGTAGGCAACTCCTGCTCCACTAGTGGCACCC
>JAULBM010286114.1:0-16187 GCA_032357055.1 Geukensia granosissima | reverse complement strand
TAATTAATTGAGTTCAAACACTGACGCCTTTTCATATACACGAGCACTATATCTTACGAGTACGTACATCGCCTATCAATATCGAGCCGTTCGCATACACCAGCCAAGCTGTTGAATAAAAAATTAAATGAGGGAAAGACAGGGCTCGCTTATCAGTCATAAGCACCTAATCCACTCCTGTTTTTAAAAGGCCTTTTATTCCTTTTGTTTTCGTTTTAGTTTGTTTCAAAATAGTCTTGTTTCTTTGGACTATGCACTTTTGTTCTCTATCATTGGTATTCCACACTTGACTTAGTGATTATTTTATTTATCAGAAATGTATTAAGCAGGATATTCTTCTTCTTTAACAACATTAGGCACATGTTTAAAAATGAAATAGCATAATGTTTTAAGTCAACAACCAACCCAAACATCTTTTAATCGTCGCCATGTATGCAATACCTAGTTTCATAACAAGACTGTTAATAGGAAAAAGTACATTTTCCTTTAACAGTCTTTACATATCAATATTGTCTACTCAGGTAAATGTCAGCGTAGATATAAAACTTAATTGTTAATTAACCGATAGATTGATGTATTCTGTACACGCGGAATAGCTCTCCAGGTATTATGGCGTCCTCTTGCCTGAGACGAA
Organism: Geukensia granosissima; assembly: GCA_032357055.1. NCBI lineage: Eukaryota > Metazoa > Mollusca > Bivalvia > Mytilida > Mytilidae > Geukensia > Geukensia granosissima. The sequence goes on along the minus strand of JAULBM010286114.1, from coordinate 15,553 downwards.
GTTATTAAATCTGCTAATTAACCAACAAGAAAGGTATAGAGTGCCACGGACGTTACTTATTGATACGGTTCAATCAAATGGATAAAAAAACCATTCACTTAAGAGAAAACTTTTTATAGTTTAATTGTTCATTGTTGCAATCAACGTTTTACATGATGTTGATGCATTGTCAATTAATTGCTTTATGAAATGTCAATTGCCCAGGTGTGTTTTTCCTTATATAGACAAGTTATAAAAGAAAGAAAAGGTTTAAACCATTATGGAAGTCTACAAAATTATGACGCTCCCTAAAACAATTTTTATAAGCATTATATATCCAAAATACATGTGTTTAAATCATGTAAATTCAGAATTAATTAAAATGTCAAGCATTAAACCACCAAATAATCGTTAAGTTTGTTCACAATAACTGCAGATTAAATATTGCGTTATCAGTTCACATAAACGGACTTTAGAGAAACATACAAACACACACACACACATACACATTTAGAAGGTTGGTTACAAATACACAAAATAAACAATTTGTGACAAGATGAAATAACTGCTAGGTGAGGTCAGGATTTTGTTCTAAATAGGCGAAGCAGAAATCTTTATGGTCGTAGGTCGTCATTTCGTAAATTAAATGGGTAAATGACAAAGGCTGCTAGTGTACAAAAGAACTGTTAATCCATTAGAAACAATAGCTTGCCTTATGGCAGCGTCCAAGACATTTATCTGAGATTTTAAACGGTTTTTGGATATTCCCTATTCGAAAGTTGTTTTGGGAAAACGGAAACCAAAACATGCGCTTGAAGAAACGTCTGCTGCAAAACTTTTTAAACGGACATTTAGGATACGTGTGGATAACCTACGTGTGATATTGCATGTTTTACGCTTTACACACGTCAGTTTCATTTGGTTTTGCATATTTATTTTAAAACATATCGTTTTTAAATTGTGGAACGTGTCTGTCTGGCATGTATTCCATTTTCTTTCATTTGAAGACGAATAGCCTATAAACATCAAAAGGGCGATATCAAACATATTTCATTGATGACAAAGCGAATGCATAGTACATATAATGCCAACTGATTCTTAATAATATTTATTCATGGTTTAACACACGTTTGTATTTACACGGGTGTGCCACGTGTTAATATGATTATCTTGTTATTTAATTAAAAATTATTAATATGTCATCTTTGATAAAAATGGGTCGAAAATAAAATAAGTGTACCTTGAGTACAAACCGAGACTGTAAATTGAAACGGGTTTCCATGGGAGGATAAGGGATTTCTTTCATGGTTTATTCTTATATTCTAAACCTTTCAAGTTTTACGATGTTAGAGTATTTTACAGAGTCTTTAAAAGAGAGTATGTTTTTTCACGCGTCACATTAGAAATTAAAGAAATAAAAATGTCGTTCATTAATTAAGTGAATGTTTGTTTCTCTTTGATTATTTTCGGATTTTCCCGCGTCATTATTACTGAAATGTTGTGCATATCACGATTAAACTCCAAAGAGACCCATACTCAAAGACAGTGACAGGAAATATCAAGGGTTTCTCAAAGCTATTAAAGTGATCACTCCGAAAATTTGTCGGTCACCATCATGATTTGGTTGACCGGTACAAAATATCCATTTCATAAATGTCAATGGAAATCTTTCAACTGACGTGACAACAAATCCGTTCCTATACCGGTTGTGACTCGCATCGATTGCGACTGTATACCGGCGTCGTCTACTGAGTGCAATAGTGGGGCAGGAGTTGCTTCCCTTCCGGTTCAGCTGTTAACACTCTTGTTTTTGTAGGGTTCGTGTTCTTCTAGCTTTGTTTTTATTGTAGTATGGTGCGTACTATTTTTGTCTTTTGTTTCTTTTTTGTTGGTCACGGTCTTTTCCGTCCTCTGTCTACCCCTTTTGTCATACTATTGATTTCGGAACATTTTTCACGGAACGCATTGTAAAATACATTCTGATACAAATGGGTATGAGGTAAATGTAATTAAGACTGCAACACATGATCCCAAAAAACAAATCTAAGCCCGTTTTCAAGTTTGAATGATAAAGCTTATTACAGTGAAACAAGAAATTTAAAACCAGAGGACATTCAACTTTCAAAGCAGTCTAAATATTCTTCTCTCATAGAATTAAACAAAAAGAGCCGCATCAGCAACACGTTTATAGCGTTTTTTTCAATGAAATATTAGAGCAAATTTAAATACTGATAAGGTTAATGTCAGAGAGACTGTGTAACATATAATTGTACTCCCATGAACTATTGTCCATTTATACTTTTGTTCCCTTAGATAAAGTCCGAGGACGAAATTAAACACATTGGTGACCATAAAATATGACCCTCTTTGTTTTTCCTAAGATATATATATCAGGAAGGAAACTTATACACGGGACACTTTTTTGGCTTTCGGCTGCATTTTGTATGTGGATTTGTCCATATGTTATATAAAAAAAGCCAAAACAATCTCAAGTTCGATCGATTTATGTTGTTGAAAACTAACTTTGTAAATACTTAAATATTGCAATGAAATTTTAAAGGGGAAGCATTTAAGTATAATCAAAACTTCAGGAAAATCCAAAAATTATCTAATAGATTAACGAAACATTTAATACGATCGGTAGTTCAAGGGAATTCATGTCAGTTTCCATTATGTTAAACGCAATTTTGTGTCAATCAAATGATTTTCCGTTTTCCTTTGTGAACACTTGACATTTCCGTAATATTTCCTTGTCATTCACCCAACTTTTTCAGGCGTATCCGACTTTTAAGTCAAATCCACCATTTAGCAAGGAACAAAATGCTCCGTGAAAACAATAGAATAGCGTGCACCACGTAGATTTTACCTGTTTTTTCATTCTCTACATTGAATTCCTTTGAAATCGATATATATCTCAAAAGAAATATTTGAAATTATGTAAGTATTGACCTGACGACTGATATCAAACACACCTGCAAATTTTATTAAACATGCTCAGATCTGCATGTTGTGATTATTGCATGAATTCAGCTTTTAAACCCCGAATCACGTAAAATATAGCATCATTAAACAGTCAAATTTAAAATAAAGCATCATTAAACTGTCTAATTGAAAAGTTAAAAGTAAGTAATTTTAATTATAGACTTCCCAATTTATATCATATGAACAATATTAGTTAAACATTTAAAAAGGATGTCGGCTTGCTTTAAGGGCGATTACTCTTGAAATTAGAGATATATTTAAAACAATCTCATCAAACGATTGGAAAAGAATGAAGTTAATCCAACACACTTAAATGCTTATATTAAGTATATAAAATTTATGCACATGTCACTGTCCCTAAAACAAGTCTACCTCCTTAAGTTTATTTTGCATTTTCCTAATTTCTCAATATAGATTTTCTGCAAAAATGTTGAATTCTATTATTTAAAGCACGAAAAGTTTATTAAAAATTTTAATACGGGCAAATAATAATGCTATATAGACCTTAATTTTCTTTAATACATTCTACACAGGCTCAGATTTATCCCACAGCAAATTGTAAAAGTTTTAAAGGCATTTGATCGCCTTTGGTAACCTTTTCTATATATAGTAGTAATTGTGCAATCGTGTGTACTATGAAGCCAGGCGAGCAAAAATCATAGTCTAATGAAAATAGAGGTGCATAAACATGGGTTGGAACATTAACTCTGGGCTCTTATTTTCTGACAAAAATACAATAACCATTTTTTGTCTTTCCTGGACATCTTAACGGTTGTTTCTTGTTAACTTAACTCTGAAAAAAACTTTGCTTAATTGCATAAATATAGTGGTTTTCGGGGAATTTTTTTAACATTTTACTATTAGGCTAATGTTAAGTTTTTGCAGGATGTTTTTGTGATATGCAAATTTATCTTGTGTGACTTAAGGACAAGCAACGTTAAGCCACGGTTTTGGCCGAAGAATTTAGTTAAAAATAAAATGGCTAATAAATTTTATTCTATTGAAAAATGTCCATAAAAAGTATACCCTACAGTCGTTTTAGTTAAAATGGTTCTTTAATGGTCAAACGGCACAAAAAATGTTACAAGTATTGACAAATTACTTAATTCTTTTCAGAAACAACGCAAGGCAGTTTAAGTATTCTCCTTTCCTGGTCAGGCACTCGAATGAAAGTCAATTAGTAGACAGTCATATCAATGACACAAAAGAACTTCAGGTCCCTGATGAACATTTTAATGTTTCAACCAAGTTAACTACAAGGCCATCACTTGGCATCCATCGTCTGTCCATTTGACAATTACAAAAAATCTACTCCGAAATCGCTCAATCAATCAACTTTGGTAGATTGGTTCTTGTGGTCCCCTTCCAAAATGGTGTCCGGCATTCCCGTCCGCCTTCCAAGATAGTCGCTATACTAAAAATTGAAAAAAAGGGTTCTTATATTTTAAAATCATCTTGTCACTACTGAGCCAATTTCAACCAAACTTTGTTGGAACGGTCCTTTCATTGTCGTCTACCATAATTTTTATCATACACGCCCACCCATCAGCAAAGATAGCCGCCACAGCCGAACATAGATAAAGGTAGGACCTGTCACGTAAAAATCTTCTTGTATGAAACTACTGAGCTAACTGTAACCGAATCTTCGTGAAATGGTCTATATATAATGCTCTACCAAAATTGTGTTCAGCATTCCCGCCTATCAACCAGGATGGCAATTATAGTCGAACTTAGTTTAGCAATGGACCCTACGGGAAATTCACTTAAAAGTATTGTTTCAGAAATAGAAAAGGTAGGACCCTAAGGAAAATATTATTGTCTAAAACTACATAGCCAATAACTTTTAAGTTTCATGGAATGGTCTCTACATGATTCTCTACCAAGATTGTGGCCGACGTTCCAGCACACCAAACATGATGACCACCACGTCCAAACTACGTTTAGCAAAGGACCGTTTTGGAAAATTACTTGAAAATCTTGCAACAAAACTTTGATAGTCCTCTATCATATGTTTGTGTGACTCCGACAGCCGACGAAGATTGCCTATACAAACTTAGTTTTACATAGGACCCTATGGGAAAACACTTAAAAAATCTTATTGGCAAGTTATAACCAATTGCAAAGTTTGGAGGAATGGTCATTTTGTGGTCCTCTATCAAATTTCTGTCCAGCATTCCCCCCTTGCAACCAAGATGGTTGGTGTAACTAGAAAAAGAATGAGGGTAGTTTATTTTTAATATCTTTTTGTCTGTTTTAATCGAGTCAATTGTTACCAACCTTTGGTGGAATGGTCATGAGGTGGTTTTCTACCAAAATTATGTAAGGCATTCCCGCCCGACAACAGAATGACTGCCGCGGCATGGGAAAGGGAAATTTATGGAAAAGTTTCATGGAATGTTCTTCTTTCACAAAACATTCTTCTTCAGGTAAATTTATAAAGAATCTTCTGTGGAAACTATACCGAGCCAAATGTCCTCTACCAAAATTTTGTACAACATTCCCTCCTGGCATGGACCAGTGAGAAGTCTCTGTCAGGTGAGAGATACAGGTTCCCGTGAGCCTCTGGTTAATGGCTTTTTTTTGTTAATGTTTTTCGATTCCAACAAACCTTTGATTTTTCTAAAAGACTTTCACTGTGAGACTCTTTATTTTTAACATAAACTTGATTTTTTCTGTAAGACTTGTACTGTAAGACTCTTTATTCTGAACATAAACTTGATTTTTTCTGTAAGACTTGTACTGTAAGACTCTTTACTCTGTCTGTTTTTTTGCATTTGGCCACAAAGAAATAGGAGTTTTTATCTAACAAAACTAGTTCAATCCCTCTACATGTCACATTCGCCTATCTCTATTAAGCCTGTGTATTGTTGAGTCCTTGTGCTTTTCTTGTTTTGTGACCATTAATGTGCTTATCAACATTATTTTGACATAAAAGCTCGATAATTATAATTACTGATATTTAACATTGCTGTCGGTCTTTACGCATGTATTTTGTAATTCCGTAATTCAGGAATTCTCTAGTGTTTGATTTTTATAGTTTCGTCTGTTACTGCTTTTGTTTTCTTTAATTTTTTCCTTTTACCACTCGTTGGGGGGAGGTTGGGATCCCACTAACCCCACAACATGTCTCATGTGTCTGTCCCAAGTCAGGAATTGTGGTCGTTTTTTTGTCTTTGTGTTTTATGTTTTGTTAAATATACATTTTTAAAAATTTTATTTAGGTAGGAGTAGACTTACTTACATATACATGATTTTTAGCGATTTAGAACTTTTCACAGGGAGTGGAATTCCACCCCAAGGCTTGTTGAAACCTCTAGATTTGTAGATTTATAATTTCTCTGCTTTTTGTTGGAGTTTAGTTTCCCTGAAATTTAATCCATATCTTACTATCATATTTAGAAACCTTGGCATCTTCCAAAACGTTGGTTAGGGTTATTCGACATTTATCTTAAAATATTCTATAAATATCAATAAGCAATTACATTTATAAGATAATACGCCAACAATCCGATGAAGTAATAGAGATATAGTCAACAACATTCGGGTGAATGAGGATATAGACATGACATCAGCATGCATTATCACGGAAATGGAATTCCTCTACGAGTGCATGCTGAAGACTTTCTCGAGTGGACCGCACCGAAACATGAGAAAGACGCAAGAACACTTTGTTCTGACAGTTACCTTTTTAAGATCTACATTACAAATGCTTATTTAAGATCTACATAACAAATGCTTAATAGTGGAGTGGAATACTTTTACACAAATGAAATAAAAATTATGTAATAGAATCAATCAAGTGATGTAAAATAAATAATCCAGTATGACATGTTGTCGGCTTCGATTCATTGGAAGACGTCTGTGATTAGGTTCTGTATAACAATGCCAATGATCTTTTAGTTTGTTTACATATATCACTTTGTCCCATTTGTTTATGATAAGTATATCACGATTATAAATTTTTATGATTTGTTATTACTTGTATTAATCATTTTATACTTTTTATAACCTTTTTAACGAACTCTATTACTTTTGTATAATTTGTATTTTGAGACCCACTGAATAAGATTTATATCTACCCTCGTTAGATAAAAAGTGAAAATATGTTTTACGAAAAAAAAAACACAGTCTGTCTGAAAGGAAACCGTTAGGTCCCTTTCCCTGCATTAGTTTCACTTGATTTATCAATTTTGCCTGTATGAACTACCAGTTTTGTACACAAAATTTGTTTAGGTTAATTGTGAATTTCACTTGAATAATTCATTAATTGAGCAAATATTCATGTGAAATAGTTGAAATTAAAGTATTATAAAATGTTTTTCACAGAAAATGAACATTTAAGCTTTCATATGATATTCACATTTAAAAAAATTACATGTGTTCAGTGGAAATCACGTTAATGTCACGTGAAATTAATATGAATAACACGCCAAAGCAAGTTTTACGTGATATTGACATGAGCAGATTTTGACTGTGCAATGAAGCTTTAAAACATGTTTCAAAAGTACATTTACAGGAAGGAAAATAGGTTTTGCAGGAAGAGCCAGGTGACTTGTGGTAGAGAAAAGTTTTAGCTTATTTTCGTAAATTTCACCCGTTTTGAAATAATGCAATGTTAGACACTGAATAAAATATTATCATAATAATGATTAAATGAATAAGAATACAAATATACACCCACCGATGTAGGGAGGCTTCAGATCCATAAAATTTTTTTAGTTCCAACACATGTTTTAAGTATGGATTTTTGTCTTTCACACTGTCCTTATTTTTATATAATAACACTAGTAAAAGCAAGATTTGAAAGATATAACGTATGGATATTTTTTTGATTTGGGCGATTCCACTCTTTCTGATCAAGAAGACCTAAAGAAGATCTCCAGATTCAGGTAACTTTGAATATGAGTACCTATGAATGTCTATTTCAATAAAAAGACAGATATAAGCAATTTTTGTGAAAAAATACTTCAGACGCTGCATTCAAGGCTTAGTAAAAAAGTATTATCCTTTATAATCTAATGTGTTCACAAAAATAAAGATACAATCTTAAAATATATTCATGCAGCAGGCTATTTATTCATTGATACAGACCTACCCAATCATACTTTCTTAAAATATGTAGTTGATTAATTGAACGATTGATTAAATGTGTCTTAACGTCCAGCGACAAATATTTCATGCATATTCAGGACGAGAGCATATTAGGTGATGATGTATGAACCCTGCTTTTTACTACTAGACCGACAGGCGGAGGCAGTTTTTAACGTGCTACCTCAAAAAACCAGTAGTCCGCAGGAAGACATACCACTTTACCCTGGCACATCATGCTGTATCTGGTCCGACCAGTCGTTGCTTTTACTGCATGTGAATCGGAGAACCAGCAAATACAAATTTTAATGTCTTTGGTTTGACCCGGAAGGGGATCGAACCTCGGCACTCTAACCATTGCACCAACAAGGCTGTCTGAAATTAATTGCAAGTCCACTAGACCTCAGTGTAATACATATTTATTCATCATCATAAAGAAACGTTTCATTGCAAACTATTTGATATGGTATTGGACACCATTAAACAGCGACAAAGTCTGAACTAAAAATAACAGCGAAATTTCAATTTAAATGATAAATTTGTCTGTGTGCAAATACAGCCAATTTTACAAAAAATGTATTCCTTGTAAAACTATATGAATGTTATCGTAAATTCTTCGACGCATTTGAAAGACAAATTTCTCATTCCTCATTATCTTTACTAAAAAAAATGTTGTTAACGTTACCAATGGTGAAACCTATTGTGATTTGATAGAAAAAAATATTAAAATATATTTTTTTTAAATTACAAAATAGTAAATTGTAAATAATTTCAAGAACAAGCGCCTTATACATGAAAAGACTTCGTCCATATGTGCGCATACAAAAATTATTTACATTTAAATACAAAAACAATATGGAAGACGAAAACCAAGCACTGACCTTCGACTCCTGAATTGAGACAGGCACATTAAACATGTGGCGGGGTTAAACATATTTGGCTGTATCTAAAATAGCTCCCACATCGAGGCTAAGGGCAAAAGCAAAGCAGACAAAGGCTGCAGAAGACATACTATAAAAATTAAAAAAGATTGACCCGAACAAGGAAGATATTACCTTACCAGAATTAAAAGTTATTGACACAACCAAGGAAGAAATTACGTTACCAGAAATAAGAGTGATTGACCCGAACAAGTAAGAAATTACCTTACCAAAAATAAGAGTCATTTAAAAGTCCAGTGTAAAACTACCCATGCGAAAGATTAAAAGTGCATAGTCCAAAGGGACAAGACAAATTTAAACAAAGTAAATGATTAAACGTAAACAAAAGTAACAAAAGCTTGGAATCCACAAACTCCTTTACAAAACAGGAGTGGGATCAGGTGCTCCTACGAAGAATGGACGCAGTTTTTGACTGTATACTAAGGGCGCAATTTCCGATGATATGATATCAAGTTTCTCAACACGAGATGGTCTGAAGATTTGAAACTTCATTTCAGTAAACTTCAGGAAAACATGATGGGTTGAAATGCCACATTACCTAGTACCTCTATAATTTATAAATACAAGTGTCAATATTTGTATAATTATAACAAGTTTCAATGGCCCGACAATTACGTCAAATTTGTTCCCTTTGTGAATATGTATTTTTTGCCCTTATAACGGCAAGTGTCGAGGAACCAGCAACATTCTCCAAAATTTTTTTTATGACTTACCATTTTCTTGAAAATTTAAAGGATACCTTATTCTGAAACGGACGAACAAATATAAAAAGAAAACGGAAGAAAAGTTTTCATTTGTAAAAGAGTTTAAATAATTGTCATGTACCTACTTTTTGTCAGATTTTCGAACTCCTCTAATGTTATCCATGATAACTAGTAGACTTATTATGTCATTCGTTACTCATTCCCTTTTCATTATTTCATGAGAAACATCTTTAAAAATTAACTAAAGGAGTTCATTTTCTAAATTAAAGTAGTTTTTTTTATTAAATCCTTATTTTTCATCCATGGATTAAAACATACAAAATACAAAATTAAAAAAAATGTTGAAAAATATGGAGAATTTTAGTATGTTATATGTATATTTGTATGATGCAAAACCTGAGAAAACAAGAAAGCTCCTTTCCTCGAAAAAAAATCAATGATTTTATAAATGTGTAAAGTCCAAAAATGAGCATACAGTCCCATCATTTTTACTGCCAATTTACCTCCCATTTGAAAGTTCTTAAAAGCTAAAAACAACCATTGGAAAATCAAATTACTTTATAGCTGAGTGGTAAACATTCTAAATAGCCAATTTAGGAGAATGACATTTGCTCCGGTGTTCCAAAGCGTAAGGTGAAACCTACATTTGTGATTCGTGCTTCACTCAAAATTTTAATGTCAATCAAAGAGATGTATATTGCTAAAAGGTTTCTAAAAAACAGTACATTTATCTATAGACATAAGTAAACAAATTTACTATATCCGACATAATTCCATAGCTAGATATATATTTGTCTTCAGTATATTGTGTTTTTATTAGATAAAACCAAAAATGCATTAAATGGCGCCAATTTTATGATTGTATTGTTTTATCGAGATTCTGAAATGAATTTGTAAGCCATACTTTAGAAACATATATAGCAATGTATACCAATCCATATGAAGCATTTATTATTTCGAAAAAAGGTAAAGTTAGTCTTTTACTGTTTTTGTTTTTCTTACATTTTTTTATGCTTTTGACCACTTGTTAAGGGAGGTTGGGATCTCACTGAACTATTTTAGCCCCACCACATGTCTAATGTAACTGTGCCAAGTCAGGCATTGTGGTCATAGGCTTGTCTTTGTATTAAATGTTTTGTAACATATGTTCTTTTGAAATAAATAATCATGCAACAGCAGTTTCATTTAACGTATACATGTTTTATTAATTTAGGTAATTTTCAACTGTTGATGAAGGTCTTGTAAATCCCTTCTATAATTGTAATTTCCTTTTGTTTACCTAGTGGTTGGAGTGCAGTCTCTGACATTTATCCCCTTTCTTTTCATTGTCATATATACACGTAGCTTCAAAAATTAAAAAGTTCTATGGTAAAATTCCATGGGATAACTAAAATTCAAAAGGCAATGTGAAGGGTTAGTAAGAAGTTTACAAAAGACTTAGAGGATTGCTGATATATACTCTTGCTAATAAATATGAAATATTTTTATTTTCGCCCTTACATAAGAAATAGGTATGGCTAGACTTTGTCAGATAATACTTGCAGGATGATATTAGAGGGTCATAGTTAAATAATAAAATTGGATGAAATGAAACATTTGAAAGAATTCTGTACGGAAAACAAAATTAGCATTTTTTCACAAAAGTATGGGTTTCAGAACACTTTATAACTAGCCATCAGAAAAAATCTCAAATCGGACACTTTGTAGCTTGAAGTACACTAATGAGATTTCTGTCAAGATTTTTGGCAATCTGGCTCATAGCTTTTGTATAGCAATTCTCCAAAGTTGAATTTTCGACTCAGAAAATGTCTAAAAACTATTGTAGTATAACACTTACAAGCATAGACTGCAGCCTAGCAATTTATCAATGTATTCATTTTAAATGGGTAAAATCAAATAAATTGGTACCACTCTGATCAGCGGTCAATAATTTCTGTCTGAGTGCTTTTAACAAATTTCATTATTTTGTAACTGATATATGTATAGTAAAGTTAATTGCAAAAGCAGAAGAGATAATGGGAGTAGAAACTACTAAAGGCATCTCTTTCAATATTTAACCTGGACCATTTATCATCGGAACCACAATGAAAGATGGAATCAATGCAAACAATAGCGACAATAAATGGTTGTTCTGTAAATTTTTCTGTCTGTTGTGAGAAAATTTGATAACGTTGTATACACGGTGTTCTCGAATACCATTGTTCGGACATGCGCTTTGTACGACTAAGAGAAAGATATCAGACTAAGTGATTTATAGTTAAGCAGAAAGAAACCGTAAATTGATTATATAATTATTTACATGAAATTAATTTTCTCTGTCGTTTCTTCAGATTGAATCAGATTTCAATTTGTTTTCTTTTTTGTGACGATGAATGCATGTTAATATCTTAAAGACTAATTAATAGGCATAGTTCCAAGATTTCAATTTTGAATCCAATCCTTATAAAAATACCATAAAAATAATAAGTTAAAACCACATTCACTGCAAATGAACGCGAGGGTAGCGAGTTTAAACGGTTGATAGCGAGTACAGGTAAGAGAAAAATATCTAATGAGAGAATAAAGACATATTTCATAATTGACAGGTAGCTCGAAGAATCTGATTTTCTTTATGGATTGTGCGTCAAATATTTGCTTTTATTAAGGATACCATATAACAATAAAGCACTCCAAATTGTCCATGAAAACTTTGTGTACTGATCTTCTGCCATATGCCACTGGATTGTTAACGTACCCATATCGTGTCAAATTTTCCATTTTTATATAGCAATTAATAAATAATGGATGATTAGACATTTTTGAGAAACTCGATTGCCTTTGATGTAAATAACAACGAAAATAAAAAAATAATTCATGGCAGCCATAAGTTTGTTGATGATTTTAACATGGGCTGGAGTTGGTGTCCATTAATTTTTCCCGAGCGGTAGCGAGGGATTAAATTTGTGAAAACAATGACAAGATTTAAACTAATCCATTTGGTATTTAAAAGTGTGTTTTATGTGGTTTTGTCAGACAACCTTCGCAGGATAGGACAGGGTTACAATTTTTATACATTACCCCCCTTCTTTAATTTCGTTTGTAGGCGAACTAATAAACTTGTAATGAAATGTCGCATTTTCCAAAATTTGCCATATGAAATATCGCATGATTAAAGAATAAAAACAATATTTTCTTTCCAATCTTGTTGTCAAATCCTAAAAAATTGTAAAGCTTAGACGGCATTGCAATCGATTAAACAATCGAATTGTACCGAAATATGATATTTATGACAATCAATACACATCTCTTTGAAAATAGAAGTATGAATTCGACTTCACTTTATAAATGTATTATATTATCGTACGTCTGTCAAAAGGTTTAATCGCTTTGAAACATTTTAACGATATTTTACCTACATCTGGTCTGCAACAGATTGGTTTTTATACGATTTTGTTATTACCGCTAAATTATACAACTTTCCATTATCCTGAACAATGTAAACAGAACATAATTTTTTCAGAATGAAAATAAATCTGTTTATGTTAATAATGGATTTATAATGACTAAATGATTGAAAAACGATAATGTTGGCTAAAATTTTGTGCATCATTTAATCCAAAACAAATATTGAATGTTCCACTCCTGAAGAATTCATTTTTGTCTAATACTATATGTTACTCTGAAAATATTGTCGGCTTCACAAATTGAAACTATTTAGTACATATTATATGTAAATGAGGCAAAATGTATTGGAAGGGGAACAAATACAAAGCAAACGACTAAGAGATTTGGAAGGTAAAGGTGTTTCCCCGATTTCGTCAGGTAGATCAATCTCGAGATATTTCTACGGTTTGTCAGTTTCTGCCGAACAGCCCAGTGGTCTTTCTTTCCGGGTATTTTGTCTTCCTCCAGGAAAAAAGCCAGATTTTTCAGTGTCCTTACACTCCCTAAATGAAGGGAACACCTCTACCCCAAGGTTTGGCTTATACATGGATTCAACTGTCACCTCGCAGTTAATGAGGGTTACACCGATGTCGGAGGTGAATATCAATACATACTTACATCCTGTACAGATTAGTGTGGTCTATCACCTATAGAGTGTAAGTATGCCATGCTACATGTACCGACTCCTTAATCATTTGATAAGGTTCCTGTCTTAGGTTGGTGGTTCTTTCGGATACCACCGTTCAATCCTAATCAACCAAAAGAAACAGAAATAAAAATAAATAAATGAAACTTAAAATACCCGAATAAACCTTAAATGACCCTGTGAAGGCTGCACGGTTTGTTCGATTACCTTCACAACCATTGGATGTAATCTTTTCATAAAACTTTTAGTATTATAACAGTTAAACTTTGCTCAAGTGATCCGAAAGGGTAGGCAGTTGAAACACCAGGGTATTGCCAATGCACAAATCCAGGCATTGTCACTGAAAAGGAAATGCAGTTCCTGCCTCTTCAGAGACACCTGCGTAATGCCCATTTTCTAATCCAGGAATTATCAGTCCAATGCTTTGAGAACACATGCATTTAGTGGTTGTATATTCGGCGTTATCAATTAAAATCTCCAATGCATTATTATGCGGAATTAACCACCATAAAATCGAGCAGTCATTTGATATCAAATCAAAACACCCCAGGAAAACTCCGTCGTCATCTGAAAAATGGGTGTAAAAAGATTTTGTACAAACCATTACTATTTTTCTTAAAACAGTCTCGATTAACAAAAAGCGTACCATATTTCAAAAAGGACCCGATAAACGTCCATGAAAATACTTTGGAAAACAGACCTTCATCAACGGAGAAACCCCCGAATAAGGGAGTTCGATTATGAGAAGATCACTATTGGACGACCATAGTAAAGGTGCACATAACCTTTCAGTAGTACATTCCTAAAGATGTTGAAAAACAGGTATAGGAACACAATCACTCTGGTAGAAAAATACATCTACGATAAATCAGAGAAATTCAAAGTTAAATGTAAAATTCCCAGTTGAAAGGAAAGGTTTTTGGTTAGATAGTTGATTGTTTGTCAAAAGGCTTATATTAATACAAAAATATTTGCCATTTGGTACTGATATTTTATGTACATAATACAATATCATTTTTACAAAAACCATTGGAAAAGCTCAAACGATGAAGAACGAAAATATCGCAAAAATTATCTCCGTGTGGAAACAAAATATATAGATCTGGGGATGCATCCGACAAAACTGGTTTAACTCTATAACATAAATCATGTGCCTCTCCAGTCAGGTCCAAGCTCATTGGTTTGTCTTTGACTTTTAAGTTGTTTTTTTATTTATATGTATGGTATGGAGGCAATATTTTGTTATTTTACTAAAACAAGTTTTCTTTGTTTTGAGCGTCACAAGAAATGGCATTCCATTGATAGTTGAATGCCTTGTGAGGGCGTCTAAATTTAAGAATTTCCTCATTTCTCATGGAGAAGGATAAATATCTCCTTTGCATTTACCTTATATATTCCATTTGTATAAAGAATTCTGTTGAATGGTAGCAAGCAAGATGTTATAATATTTTGCAACACAATAATAATAAATGTTTAATGTATCAATGCAACACTAAGACAAAACTGATGCCATGTCTATTCATTCCTACGAATTCACCATCAACTCAAAAAATTACTTTCCTTTTATTGCCATCAACTCAATAATTCAGACAATCTCTATATCCGCTTCCCCCCTTTTTTCGAGAGCGATTGAAACAAAGCGTTATATTTCGGGTTAGCTTTCCGCATACTCTTTTAATAAATTACCCTGTGGGAAAATCGTATGAACATTAGGCAACAACCATTTTCTTTTCTGGGGGGGGGAGGGGGGCTGGGATTTTTTTGAAAAAAATATTTTAATGGCCTAGCTG
>JAULBM010286113.1:0-26742 GCA_032357055.1 Geukensia granosissima | reverse complement strand
CTTCTGAGACCGAACATTGCCGAACTCGGAAAATATCACCCTCTCCTGCCGAAGATTACCGATTCGACATTGTTGTTAGTCTGTGAACGTATAGCTTTCCACACAATAACTCCCATTTTTTAAATATTTGGAGACTTTTATTTTTTGTACTACCTAAAGGTTGGTATTAGTTTTTGGTGGACTGTCCCAAACTTTTTTTTTGTGAAGAGCGACTAAGAGATAGTTATTTTTATTTTTTTATCAATTTTGATTGGTTTTCTTTCTCTCTCTTGCATCAACAAAATCAGAACAGAACAGGGCATTCAGTATAATAAAAAACATACTGCCTTTAGGTGAGGGTGTTATGGTAGATTACCATACTTAGAAAAATTATCACACTCAGAAAAATATCACCCTCACTCGTCTCGGGTGATATTTTTTCTTCATGTGATATTCTTTCTTCGTGTGGTAATCTACCATAACACCCTCACCTAAAGGTAGTATGTTTATATTAGAAATGAACCCAACGGCCATACTTTTACCCAAGATTTAACGTCGCCGGAGACTGAGAGTTTATGAACTTTTTACGAAAAGGACATAAATATCGTCCTCCTTCAAAAATTGACTTGAATGGGTGTCATTTATGACGCTCTTATTTGTCATTGCAAAAAATGGTGTAAGAGAAAATCCCGATTAAATCTTTTGATGCTTTTCTAAATATATGCTAATACATTGTAAATATCAGGATTTCACACCTCGAAATTAATTTGGAAAAAACAAATAAAGTCTCTTCACTTTCTAGATTTAATGCAAAAGTTAAAAAACTCGAAACTCGGTTCATTTGTGTAACGACTGAAAAAGCGACCCACAATGTGGTCGTGGCGCGTCGTAAATAATACATGGAAGTACTTAAGAAGCACATTTTTAATTCCTCTACCTTCCAATCCACTCAACAAAGTAGTGAGTCACATTACTTCCACACGTAAGCTGAAGGCACTTGCTAAACATTTTGAAGTCCCTACAATTGATTGGTTGCCTAAAGTACATAAAAATACCTTATACAAGTTCCGTTGTATCTCAGAGTCCAAAAGATAAATATAAAAGATATACTAACTTGACCTCTGGTGAGAGGATTGATTCTGTCAATTTCCTTCTTGAAAAATATTTTTATCCGTTTCTGCAATAAAATATACGGACACGTACGACTTTCAATGCGCACAAATGGTGCTCCTTAAATAGCAGATTTGTTTTTACTGTTATGAGTCTCAGGCCAAACTTTACAGGTGTTTTTCTAGACCTGATTTGATAGACAAATTTAACAATACTAACAGCTAGCTTAATAATATCTTTTTGGTTAAAAACTCAGATTTCTACAAAAACACTACCGAGATTCAACAAGTAACCTTGAATAAAACCAATAGCAATAGCCTGAAATACCCATTTCTGGACATAGATGAAAATATTTCTCACAGTTAAATTTCCACCACAACTTACGATAAGATGTACCATAAGATGTACCATTTATCATTCCCAATTTTTATTTTTCCCTTCGTTGACGGGCATGTTTATTTAGCTCTTTCATTCGGTGTATATACTAGAATATTCAGAATAACTGTATAACTTACAAATTATTAGGTCAAGGATTTCGTTACAACAAATTGATTTAAATATTTATTAAATTCTTTCATAAATGTAAATATCTGGTGTCAAAATTTGGATAAAACACGGGATATCACTGCCCAAGTTTACCGGAAACTTGGTAAATAAAGCTCGGAAATTTAAACTAAATCCATATGGTCTTAAAATTCATCTTAATAAACATATCCGTAAAGGGCATCGTAATGGCATTATTACTGAATATTTAAATATGGTATTTATTGGTACTAATATTGACTTTACTGTTAATAAGCGAGCGAAGCTCTCTAGTTATGGTAGAAATGTGGTAAAAATGAATGATTGCATCAAACTTACGTCAACATGGCGGAATCTGGCGAGATAACAAACAAAATCAACAACGATGTCGGAATGGACAAGACCCTAATTCGGAGGGCACAGTAAGACTTGCTTTTCCGGTCGGTTGCTTCTTGGGTTTGGAACTAGCAGACATCATTTGCGAGTATTCTTTGGGTTCAATACTTTTGTCGTGTCATCATCTGTTTTCATTGCTGTGTTGTCACACAACCGTTCCAAATAAGGGGGTTAACTCACTGGTTGAGAACCCCGCCACATACTTAATGTGTCTGTCCCAAGTTGTTGTCTAATTGGTAATCAATTGCTATTTGTTCACCATTTTGTCCAATAGATTAGGTCAGTTGTCGTGTTTTATTAATAGTTTCACATTTTGTATTTTGGGGGCCTTTTACGGCTTCCGTTAAGATCGTTATCGGACTTATGCGACATTTAGAATTTAAAGTTCGTCTGTCATTTCTTTGATGGGTGTCTCATTGACAATCATTCTACATCTTCTTTTTTATTTAGTGTAACAGAGAGTACCAATAAATCATAAAAGAACTGGTTGCCTGACATAAGCCATGAAATCAGAGGTTATTCTTTAACAGTCTCGATTCAAATTTTTATAAGCGTCCCATATTTAAGGCAAAATTGGTATTTCACCTGCATATCAAGTTTTTTATTTTTTTTATATACATATCAACTCTGCCAGATAACAAAAAGAAATTGGTCAGATTTTTTAATTTTATTTTGCTCTATATCGTTGACAAATCCTACGTTTAGTGAAGATCTCGACCAAATATATCCAGCAAACTAGAAATTAATGAGACCACAGGCTCAACAAAATACCTAGAATTATTCTTCAAAATGGCCTGACAAAGAGGCAAAACATATTTCTAAGATTTACGACAAAAGGGATAACTTCTACTTTCTAATGTAAACTTAACATATTTATGTGCCCCTGCCTACAGAGTTTATGTTTTGCAGTAGATTCGATACTTTCTTGCCTGTTCCAAGTATCAGGATTTTATGAAGAGAGCATTACTGTTGTCGGATAAATTACTACAACAAGGATACATCCACAATCGAGGCTAAAAACGTCCTTCCTATGGTCGCCGTCATCAATTGATTGATCCATATGGTATCGGTGTATTTCAAGTAGTAATACAACAATAAGTTGACCTTTTCACGGATTGGCATTTACCAAAATTAGAGTTAAAGGATTCCACGACCGGCTTTGCGCGCTAGACAGGGAATGCTTACCCTTCCCACGTCTGTTTTGTAAAAGAGTTTGTGGATTCCAAGTCTTTTTTACTGTTGTTGTTGATAAATATTTTAGTTTGTTTCAAATTTGTCTTGTCTCTTTGAACTTTTCACTTTTGATCTATCACATGGGAATTCTACACTGAACACGAACATGTTCTCAGTATTAACACATGGGTCAAGTAATGCAGAGTTAAGGTTATCCGGAATTTTAAATCTCCTTCTCCACTTATTGCACCAGCCGTGTCACTCGTAATCCAAACCGGTGGGTAATTAGTCACAAGCAGTGTTGGTCACAATCGGTAAAGAAACAGGTTCGAAGTTACGACAGTGGGAAGATTTCCGTTGTCATTCAAACCTTAATCTGTCCATTAATTCTGCATTATGTCGCCGTGTTTTCAGTAGCACCTCTCAATCAATAAAATTATGAAAGGAAGCACAAACCCAGGAGACGCGTATCATATTAGAAATATACACTCAGTAAGCAGGTACAAAAATCAAAAACAACATCAAAGTGATTATAACAAAATAAGGTTTGTCCCTTCCTTGAACCAAATATTTTTAATTTAATAAAAATAATATGATGCAAAGCTTTAAGATTTGTTATGAGTTATGAATAGAAAATAGTTGAGAAATCAAATGTTTTCATGTTTTAATGTTATTACAAGAGGAAAGAGAAATCAAAAGTTTTAATGTAAACAAGGGTAAAAATTTGATACAGTGTGCTGTCACATTTTGATGTTCCTTGTTTGAGCTTTCTAATATTTCGAATTTTGTATACTTGGGAGAGAGGCGTTCATCTCCTCGACGTGAACTATTTCACAATCTGCGGTTTTAAAATTCATTATAGGGATTGTAATCTTTTCATTAAAAGATAAAATAAGAAATTAAGTACATATTAAAAGATTCCTATTCTCTTTTTTCTACCTGTGGGCAAAGGGTATCTCTTAAACATGCTTCCAAACATGGTATGGAAAGCTCGCTTAAGTAGAGTTTTATCATATTAGACACGCGCAGTAAATGGCATCTTTGTTAAATCATTGCGCTAAAGCGTGTTCTGAAAATTCCGTATATTTTCAATATGTTTCCTAATTTTTTAAATATAAGACACCCAGTTGTAGTTTTAAGGTCTCCGATAAAAACTGTGGCAATTTTGTTTTTATTTTTAAAAAGTAGTCAGTTTTAACAAAAAGTGATTTTTCTTGACGGAGATCTGTCAATAAAAATTTTAATTGTGTTTACATTTCGCAACTGATCCAATTTGTTTTTGTAAGCTATAAAGAGTCTGAATTCAATTATAATATTTTACAGGTAAACATTTGCAGCAATGATATCGTTATGAAAGGCTGCGCAAAACTTTTACCTGTAAATGGGTTAAATTTTATAGGTATGGTTGCAACTGCAGATCTTTACTTGCATAACGAATATGTCATCCAACTTGTTATGGAAATATTAGTTATATGGTTAATAAAGAGAAAACGGACAGTTTAATTGAATAAAATATTTATAAATGGTACAAACTTTAAAGATTTATTAAAATAAAAGGAAAAGGACAGTTTCATTGAATACTCTTTTAGAAAGGATATGCATACGACATTGTTGTTAAAATTTTGCAACTTGATTTCTTTGCCGCTTTTGTTGTCGAACAAATTGCTACTCTAAATAAATAATATTTGGAATTGCATACCATCCTCCAACCATCAGTATTTTTTACGCTATAGGATTTAATCTTTATATATTACTTTTAATTTTCAACCCCAAAACAATCTATACAGGAGCATCAGAGCATCAGAAGGAAACGCCTTAGAAATTTCAGGCAATTTGTAAAGATTTTGAACGGAAAATTTAAAGGCATCATGCCTGGATAAAAATTCTGGCTTCTGGGCTTTTTTTTAAATCTGCTAGCATTTAAAAAGGGAGGACTTATTTTTTAGTTGTTTTAGATTTTCGTATTTTTCTTTTGCGGGTACTTTTCTTGGTAACTTATTTGTCTTCGATGTATTATTTTAGTAAGGACTTTTGGTCATTGGATTGTCTTGCCACTTCGATCATTTTTTATTATTACTATTATGGTATTTAGCCTATGTTCTACTATTTTTATCGAAGCTCGAGTGTTACTATAAGGTTTATATGCAAACGAATTTAACTGTTATATTTAAAGGATGTTTATCAGAAATTATATCGTTATTGCCTTGTCTGGGGGCTTTTTCTTTACATGACAGGTCAGCGTGTTTCTTAAACATTTTTTTATTTTATTTATTCTTGAATTATTCTGATGTATTTGGTTTTTGATTGACCCAAACGTAAATATTAAGTGCATGTAAATTATGCACTATTCAGTAAAGATTAGATTTCCAACATATATTACATTTTTTATAAACTTGACATGTAAAGCATAATAACATATATATATATATATAGAAAAGTCTAAATGTATAAGCATTGTTGATACATTCTTTTAACGTGAATCAAAGTTTCATTGCAGAATTTGCATAGTAAAAGTTATTTTATCATTTGATATTTTCATAAACTCAGTGTGGGATATAAAACAATTCTTGCTACGATTTTAGCCGAAAGGTAGACTGTATTTTAACCTTACAAATGCTACACTCGTCTCTAAAAAAGTAATATTCCTGAGGTTTTCCCTTTCAGAGAACTTGACCCTACCGATGTAAAACGTTTCAACAAAGAGTCCTAACCAATCTTGTTTTACGCCACGTTTATTTGCAATGTAATATTAAATCATCGGACGTACTTCGGTGATTTCTAGTTTTGGGAAACTTATTTTTTATTTTCGGGAATCACAGGTATTGTATGCTTTTTTTAAAAGAGATATCTTTTTGGTAAGTACTCCAATTGCTATTAAGGTACTCTCTTATTGGATTCGGTGCGCTCTTGTATGATATTTAGTAAAAAATGGAAATAAATGGAGTAAATCTTAGAGAGACTGCAGATCAACCACAAGACAAAACGGGGTGAATTTACAAATCAAGAGCTCTCTACGTGGCCTTTACAAGGGTAGAATACCATTCCATGTGGAGAACTCTTAATCATTTAAACAATTGTATACGTGAAATAAAACTGCTCCTAACTAAATATCATCAAACATGTAGATAGATGTTACAAACCACACAAAGACAAGCCTTTTGAACATAAATAGGAAATGTGGTATGGTAAAAATATTTAGTATGATCTCATTCCTCCCCCAATACGTGGACAAAGTATTTCTGAGTATTTTTTTTACATATTTTATTTGCTCTCATTTAGTATTTAACCTCGATGGAGTTTGGGGTGTTTAACCAAACACATGTATCATGATAATGTGGGGCTGTTCAAAGTCAGTAGTTAATGTCCTTGGTTCGTCTTAATTTATCGCTTTTTGTATTTTTGTATGAATGTTCGCTTTATAAGTTTACCCTGAGGCTTTTTTTAACATGACAGGCATTAACTTATGTACTTCAGCGTGATTAATTTGTTTCAATTCATTTGTATATTATGTGTATGTGTAAATGTATATGTATAACATGATAATTTCTTTCTTCATTACTATGGGCATGACACAGTCGAGATCTTTTTAGAAAAAAAGGACATTATCATTTTCTTACAAACTTGGAACATTGTGAAATGATCAAAACATTTTGTTATATTATAAGTTGATTCTGATAGACAAATTAAACAATACCTACCGCTTCCTTGATGGTAATATCTTTTCCGTTAATAATTCAGATTTCTACAAATACACTTCCGAGATTTATCCAAAAAAATTAACTTTGAATAAAACCAATGAAAATAAACAATTGCCTCAAATGCAAATTTCTCGGCTTGGATGCATATATTTCTCAAGGTCAAATCTCCACCAAAATTTACTACGAGAGAACGATTTCTCATTCCCAATTGTTAATTTTCTCTTCCTTGACTGGGACGTATCTTTGGCTCCTTCGTACGGTGTATAAATTTTTTTTATGAACATTGGAGATGTGGCATGATTGTCCATGAGACAGCCACCCACCAAGTGACTTCTACAGGTCCCGTTATGGCCTTCAACAATGAACCAGAGTCCATACCATAACGGAAGCTGTAACAGGCTCCGAAATACAAATTGTGAAACTATTCATTAAACACGACAATCGACCTAATCTAAAGCAAAACATGGTGATATATAACATATAACAATAAATGCCTAATAAAACAAAGACAACCACAGGGCTACAGGTTCCTGGCTTGGGACAGGCACATTAGTATGTGGCGGGGTTAAACCGGTTGGTGAGCGCCCAACCCTCCCCCTAACCTGGGTTAGTGGTGTGACAAAACAGCAATAAAACACACTATAAAAATTGGATTTAACACTTGAGAACAATACGGAAAACCAATAACAAATATAATTTAAACTTAATACAAGATATGCAACAAAAATATCGACATCAAAAGAGTACTCGCAATTGCTGTCTGCTAGTTAAAAACCCTAAAGCAACCGATCAGGAAACCAAGTTTTCCTTCACAACGGTGTCAATATAATTAACACGTCCGATTGGATTTAGTGTTTCAATATCATTAAAAGTCAATGAAGACATGGGTTGTTCAAATGCCAATATAAAAATATATAGACAGGAAGTAGAAATTGCTATAACAAGTATAAACCTTTCAGTTTCGTAGTAAGCTGTTAACAAGAATGTCAATATTAATTCCAATAAAAACCATATTTTTTTAAAGATTTTATAATAACAATGTAACGATATCCTTTACAGATAGGTTTATTAGGATAAATTTTAAGGTGGATTTTGTTTCAATTTCCGAGCTTATTTACCACGTTTCCGTACAAAGTAGAATGTGATATCCCATGTTTAATAAGATGATTACAAGTACATAAAAATTTTGATACCAAATGTTTATATTTATGAAAGAATTAAGTGAATGTTTTAATCAACTAGTGTTAACAAAATCACTGACTTAATAATTTTTCAGTTATACAGACATTGCAATGTTCATTAAAATCTGAAAGTTTGATTTACTTAATTTGTTTTAAAACAAGAGAATCGTGAATTGGCTCTTCTGGAACGTTCCATGTAAAAACTTTCACATCAAGTTTTGTATCTATGCAATAATATTCCATAAGATTACACCTAAAATAAAAGAAAATCATCTGTTTTGAAAAATTTTGATGTATAAATCTTAACGTATTTATCATTTATGGATAATTATTTCTAAAATAATTTAAAAGTACATTACATTGTAATTTCAAGTAATTGAGTTTCAAACGAAATCATATCTAGCTAATAAGAGTAACACGAAATACAAAACTGCTCAACTGGAATTTCATATAATCCAGAAGCTGTTTCATATTGTTTAAAATAGAATATTTCGACTATGACAGTTCTAGTTTGTACTAAATTTGGGTTATAAACATATCCACACCCTAATACAAACGTCCCGAAATTTAATTCGATGTTATTCAAATGTAACAACTATCGGCCATACAAGTATACAATATAACACTCAAATATAACAACTATCGGCCATACAAGTATACAATATAACACTAAAATATAACAAACAACATAGAAACAACTTCTAATATGGAACTGGTAAGATTTATTTTTTAAAGTCGATACATAGTACGCAGACAATAACAAATAAAACAAAAGACAACCCGATGTACCGACACGCTGATTCTGACAGCTAGTTAAAAATCCAAACCCAGTTGATACCAAATCAGGTTCTCTTAACTAAAACATTAAGCAAATCACGTCTGGCAGGAATTATTGTAGAAATATAATTAATAGCCAAAGAAAACAAGGTATTGTACAAGTGCAAAAAATAAAAAGTTTGTAATTCTATGACAAAAATGAAACAAAATAATGACTAAAACATTATTAACCTCTCATTCTCATAAAATTTAAAAAAAAATGATTAAAGCTTTATTCTGAGTTAGTTCTTAACGGTAAATTGTAGTGACGTATTTAGAGAAGTCCGAGTTATTAAGTCCAAGATATTGGCAAAATAGCGGTAAAAATTATTAAATTATCTATTTAAACAGATTAGTAGGATCTTTGTAGAGTTTGGCAATAAACTTGAGGCATAACAGTAAATGAATTAATCTGCAATTAAAGAGGCACAGCTGGTATCCATAGGAATTCCTATAACCTGCCGATAAATTATATTGCCAAACCTTATGTAAATATTGTCAAGAGGAAAAATAAATTGTATCAATCACAAATCCAGTAAGTGTATCTTCTGTAGAAACCCTTTTAATCCGAGAAGAAAACACGATAACGGTGTTAAAGTTACATGAAAGAAGTTATCAACTAGGTAAGATACACTGAGACCACACTATTAAATCAGATTAAGAAGGATCTTAGTAGAGTTTGGCCATAAAGTTGAGTTCAAAACAGTAAAGGTTTTTTAAGCTGTTGAATTGTTGTTCGATAAACCGAAATAATCACGGCGACCATATAATCTAGAAATATTTCAATCCTAAATAAATATGTCCTTGGTTTAGTAATTTACATAGCAACATCAACCTTCTCCTCTGTAAAATCCTCACCAGAGGTAAAACCCCACTTCTTGTGACAAGATGTAAATTACAAAGTGCTGATAATACCGATTTTTTTTTATAAATAAAAATGAAAGTAAAATGACACGGAAACGATCCAATAACAACAAGTCTTAACTTGTGACTGGCGCATGCAACATTTGGAATCTGCACTCATTTACAACATGTAATTCGGACGATTTAGCACCAATAACGACAAGTATTATTCCTCCCTTATTGAAAACCTTCTGACCACCATTAGATATAGAGAATATTTTAGCTGTTAAGTTCTTTGGAACTTACCCCATATTATTTGTTGTATTTAAAACTGGCTAGATACCAGATTTTCCTCAAAACCAGTCCTATATATATTTATTTTAACTTTCATAAATTGTTTTCTTGTACAAAACATTGATTATCAGATCCTCTCGTTTCATCCTATCAAAAAGAACGATGTATTATTTCATTCTGTACCTAAATCATGTAACTCAACAATACAGGCACAAACAGAATATTTAAAAAAATCTAACTGCAAAACAAACCCAAGTGTACCAATGTTGAATAAATATTGTGACTTTTGCAATGCTATATGTACATTTTAAATAGGAAACCTCTACTCAATATCATTATAATTAAAACATAGGAAGTCTGAAATCAAAACATAGTAAAACGTATTCAGATCCAAACAATTTGAAAAGTGGAAGCCAAATCCAGCGGCGGGACGATTAAGTGCAATAAGTTTCGAAATTGTATTTTCAGTGTTATAGAATTTAAATTAAGGCAGCAAATTGCATGAACTGGTGAAAAATTGACAACTGGGCTTCAAGCATTATTGGCTTTTTTAAATATATTACCATGCCAGTTGTAATTGTTTATGCCAATAGGTTGATAACTTCTTTTAATTCTGTATGTACACATAATCAAATTTCATATTTTTCAAAATTTAACTGTAAAATGTAAATTTCTATATGAATTGATATTTCGTTAAACCCCAAATTTACAAGGATAAGATGCAATACCAATAACCTCTCATTAATTTTTCTTTAAAATGGACAGTAACTGAAAGGATATTTTGTGGTTTTTACTATAATTCTATGCATATAAAGCCTTTAAACATGTTTAACCTTTGGTCACAAGATGACAGAGGAGTTTTTGGATCCAACCAAGTAAGTTCAACCCGCCGCATGTTACATGCGCCTGTCGCAAGTCAGGACACGTGATCATTTAATTGTCCTCGCACCATTTTTATTATATCGATTTCTTTGTTATATTCATTTATACTTGGTATTGTGTATGGGGTGATTTAGAGCTCGCCATAAGGAGTGGGTTCCACCTTTGTTGAAGGCCTTGTCGATTTCTCTAGATATTTATTTTTGATATCGTCTTGGTATGATGTGGTCTCCTTGTCGTTCTCACGACATGTTTTTACCCTTTTATTTTTTACCCATGTAGTTTGTTCGACATAGATTTGTACAGGGTGTTTGAAGCAATACAAGTGGTTCTCACTAGTATTTCACAGGTTTCACAGTCTCCGTCAATGCCTTATTGTTACGAAAGTCTATATAATTCTCGGATTTAGGTTAGAATTTTTGTCTGTTTTACTGTAATATGGTACTTTCCTATGGTATTGATGTTGCATGTTAAAATTCATTACAATTCATTTTTTTTAGTATTGATTTGAATAAAAGTCGATTACGTCTAACTATTGCTCGAATCAAAGGTTGTTTATTTTGATATTTTAATTTCATATGTTGACTAATTAAAAAGCTTCTGTCGTAAATTTGATTAAATTATTAAATCCAAACTTCGGTGGAACTTTGTAAAATATGATTTGACAAACAACGGAATCCGGCGATATAATTATTCTTTAACTTGAACAAAAGGAAAATAATGATTATTGGACTACATGTTACTTTAATGATTATAAACTTATTTCATGTTGATTGAATTAGTTGTATAAAGATTCACTTAGTAATCAGAATCATTTACACAAATAAATGAGGTGTCAAGGTCATTGCACAACACCACAAAATGAGATGTTGGCACCCTATTGAGCTATGGACGTTCTGACAGATTGGAAAAGCAACCGATGATGGAAATAGTAGCCCCATTTCAAAGAATTGGATAAATCAAGCTTAATATATATATATATATATAAGAAAAGATGTGAGAAGATATCAAATAGACTTTTTTAAAATACCATAAGAAACCAAGGAAATTGGTGAATTAATAGGTTCAAACAGGACCTTTAACAAGCGTGGAATACTACATCTTGTGTCGAGCTATAGGAAGGGTGTTTCATGTAAACAATTTGCAACCTTTAGAACCATTTTTATTCAATGTTAGTCGGATGAAAATAAGATATTTTTTGGTTTAAGAGTCCAATGTGCAACGGAATACTATTTATGACATTGAGGGGAAGGGTTGGGCACTCCCAAACATATCTGCTTACCCCACCACATACTGGTTTGTCTGTTCCAAGTCAGAAACCTGTAGCACAGTTTCTGTAACTTCTTTTAGTGTTTAGATGTTGTTTTAGACCGCATTTTACAGGCATATTACATGGATTAGTGTTTACTATGCGTTCACAGATTTTATCAACACTATGTATCCTATGTAAATATATGTAGAAATAGTTGAATTGAAATTCTAATGAAAGATTCCTACATGAAGAGTAATAATTAATGATATGTATATTTTTTATAAAATATTGTTTCAATCAAGTTCTTTTTAAATATTATTCGATAGGTATACCGAGCATTATTACATATTTATCAAATATCAAATATAATCAAAATATTTCCATTTAAGGCACATGTGCGTATCATACTTTTATATTTGATTGCAATGTTTACTATTTCTGAAGAAACTAGAGCACTCATTAAATAGAATTTCTGTGTTACCGTTTTGTACATGATTACTGTTGACTTGTATGGTTCGATTCGCCAAGATAAACATCGGGCAATTATTAAGATTTATACGACTATTGGAGAAAATTCTTTAAACTTAAATTAGTAAGGTTCTTGTGCGTATTTTTATTGTACTGTTTGTTGGTTTATTTTTTTCAGTTTTGGAGGTCTTTCATGTTTAATGTTCTCATAATTATTAAAATTGTACCGATACATTAGGTTTGAAACCAAATTAACAAAACAAAACAAAACAATAAAAAACCATTTGCTAAATACTATACTCCGTGTAACTGTTTTAGTTGATGTCGCAATATTTCTGGAAGCCCGTCTTCATGGTCTTAAAGGCTATTAAAATTGAAGTCTTAAATTCTTTACTATCTAGACAGTTTAAAGTCTAACTTTCAACTGTTGTGTGAACTGTCAACATTGAGTAAAATATAGTTGTCATGAAGGCTTCATTAAACAAACAGCACGCTTGTGTTTGTCAGCAAATACCATTTATCTCATGT
Source organism: Geukensia granosissima (assembly GCA_032357055.1). Classification (NCBI taxonomy): domain Eukaryota; kingdom Metazoa; phylum Mollusca; class Bivalvia; order Mytilida; family Mytilidae; genus Geukensia; species Geukensia granosissima. The sequence goes on along the minus strand of JAULBM010286113.1, from coordinate 13,603 downwards.
ATCTAGTGCGCAGAATCAGCTTCCAAATAATAACGAAATTTAAGTGCTTTGATTTGTATTTAAAACTATTTCGAACTTGAACTGCATGCGAACCATGCATATTTTGTTTCAAATTGTTTTAAAAATAGGGCATCTTGACTATAATATTTGTATATTGTACTGAATTTGGGTTTTTAGCTCGTGTTACTTTATTTTCATCAAATCAAACGATGAAGTATCTTATCGAGTACCTAAATCATGTAATTAACAATATATATGATAAACAAAAGATGTTTCTTATATAGAAATCTTACAGCATGACCCCTTAGATGTATCATTTACATTATTATGTTAAAATGCCTCGTGCAATATGTTTTAGGACAATTAGATTAAGGCCTTCTTGAATTTCATCGGTATACGTAATCATGTTAATTGAATATTTAATTCCAAATCTGACGTAAGTTGAATAAGGTATAACAATATGTGAAACTGATATCCCGTTGAACTTTGAATGTCACAGGAAATAGCTACGATAGAGGGGTCGTAGTTTAAACAATATGAACTAATTTAATGCCAAAACATCTACAATGATCTAGTAGGCTAGAGATTTTGAAATTTGGGTTAATGAAAACATACACACATGGGAACATACCTCATCGATATTTCGTTTTCGTTGTAAACATAAATATTTGGGGTCATAGGTCACGACATGAAAATTAACAATTTTGAACCATCAATTTGTTTCAATTAATTTTAAATGTAGAGATACATTGGCTAAAATCAACGTCTTAAGTTCATAGAATACATTTTCAAGGATAAAACAAATGACAAATTCCAGTGTAGAATACTCATGTGCGAGATCGGATGTCAAAGGGACAAGACAAATTTTAAACAAACTAAAAATAAACCGTAAACAAAATTTTATTTTATATTTTGTATTATTATGTTATATAACAACAAAATTGTTTTTAAAATATGTCATTAGCAAAATGAAAATTTGCATTTTCGTGATATGGGGTCAAAGGTAAAAGTGGCAATTTCAAATGAAAGGGGTCAAATAAACAAATTCAACATTTTTATCACTGGTATAATTGTGGCACTCAAGACTTAATTAGCGCAATAACATTACACTTTTTACCAAATGGAATGAAGTCAAAATGTACCGAAAGTTTACTTATTTTTTTTGTAATTTCAACTACTTAAGGACGACATGCTTCATTGATCCTACACTGTGAAAAATACTTTTCTTGGCGTTCGATGAAAATACATGCATTATTATGTTACAATAGTGCAAAATTCAAAGTAATAATAAACTGCCCGCTAAAGAAACACAGTGAAGGGAATACATCATGTAGTTAAGGGTCAGACGGATAGTTGGTAGTTGTATTTGAATTTAATAAATCATCTTTATTGAGAGAAGAAAATGTTAAGCTGTAAAAAGACTAAAGTAAAAATCTTAGTTTTGAAATTTAAATAATGACTTATAAAATAGTAAAAATTCAGGTGTCAATAGAACCAATATTAATTTGCAAAAAGGCATACATATATGTTAAGTAAGATTTTCTGTGTGTACTTGAAAAATAACAATTGACAGGAATGAATTACATGTATCTTTCGACATTTAGTGTAGTATAATAGAAAGTAAAAAATAGTCGATTTCAGGATGAAAGATTTCTCACAAAGAACAACACAGAAATATACACTTTCATTTATATTCGGCAAATGCCGAATTCATTTCGTTACTGACCCGTGCGATCGTGCTATTTTAAGACAGTATAGTGAAAACTAATGAACAATTTCTGAAATTTGTAAATCCGTATTTTTCAAGGGCATAATTTATTTTATAAGTTGGGTATATATTTTGACGATTTCTTAATCACTATTTCCATTTCACTGTTGAAAAATTGCAAAATTAAATTGTGCCATATATTGTCTTTAGATCAAAAGCCAAAAATTAATTTAAGAACATAGCTGCGTTGTTTTGGGTGAAGTTAATTTGGGGTAATTTTTGTCACATTTCGAAGATAATTAATAAATAATACATACTTTTATATTTTAAATGCAATTATGGTATAAAGTTTTCTTTCATATCTACGGAATATATTATACGCGGTTCTTGAAATTCAAAAGGAACATAAGCTTGATTTATCTAACAACGCTAGTTATATACCTATACGTTAACTGACGGCCATGTCTTTGTGGTGGTAGGTTCGTATGTTACCCTATGAAAACGTGAAATTTTAAGAATTGTGATCGTGGATTAATACAATGACAATTTGAAATAAAAATTACCGTAGCGTTTAAAATCAAATTTATCCTTGTAAAAGGAATTCGAAGATACCAAAAGGGCAGACAGAAATCGTTATGTCGAAAGACAGACAAGACCATGGCCAACAAAATGAAACGAAATACAAACAGAACACACAACACTACACTGAAAACTTTAGCTGGAGTAACACGAACCTTACAAAAACCAGGGTAAGTTTAGTTTCTCCGGAAGGGTAAGCAATTCCTGCTTCACTAGTGGCACCCGTCGTGTTACTCAGTAGTCTAAAGCTGGTGTATAGTCTTAATCAATGTTAGTCACAACCGGTATAGCAACTTATCGACCTTGGACACCCTACTATAATCGTCATAAATTATAAAAGATTTATTGAATCTTCTTTAATGGGATTTTAGCGATACGCTGAGATTCTTAGAAATAAATGTGTAATTAGAATATAAACAGTTAGTGTCGACAGGATTACCCATTATCTTTCAGCATACCTTATTGTCTGCAGTAGATTATGGATTTTTTTATCCCTAAAAAGCAAGTTTATATCCAACCATATTATAAACAGCCCACTGACAAGATAGGACGTCAAGAGTAGAATAGAGATATCTGACATGTTTAGTCAAAGAAGAAAATATTTCTCTTTTTTTTTGATTGGGATTTAACGCCACTTTTAACAATATTTCAGTCATATGTCGGTGGTAGAGGAGGACCCCGGCTTTTGGAAAGTAACAAAAAAGACAAACTCAAAAGAAACAAAACGAAAAGAAAGCACAAAAGTTTCTATAGAAAATTTGGAGTAATGCCACAGATCATCCGGAATAGTAAACATCTTCTGTACAGTGTTAGGCAGATACAAGTCACGGATGCCTTTCTATTTTTTCGTGGTTGAAACATAATTGAGAAGAGGCAAACATTATTACTGAATTTAAAACATGTAAGAGGTTCTTAAGATACACTTAATTAGACTGTATGGCCATGCATACAATCAAACGAGAAATACTTCAGACTTCAATAAACGTGTCCTTGTCATACAATTTAACATGAAAAACTCAACCTTCTGCTCCGAAAAACCTCACCAGAGGTGAAATCCCACTCCTTGAGAGGAGCTCTAAATAAAAAGTGTTTATCTAATGCTAAATGAAAGATACCGAAATCTTAATAAAATATGAAAATGACCCTAAAACAACCCAATTATCACGATTATAACTAGTAGCTTGGGACTGACGCACGCAACATATGGTAATCCATCCTTATTGAAGATGTTGTGAAGACATTTAAATATTAAAATTATTTAAGCTTATAAGTTGCCTCCTTGAAACTTATCCCATATAGCTTTGTCATATTTGAAACAGAATCATTACAAGATATTCATTGAAATTAGAACTTGTGCCATATTTATTTATAAAAAGGCCTTTTTTACCACGATTTATTTTTACTGATTATTGTACTAATTATTGGTTATCAGATCCCGCCTTTACATATCTTATCAAAACAAACGACATGTAACCAACAATAAAGATGACAAACAAAATGTGTTTTATTCAATATGCTGACTGCTAACTTAAGCATTATTTACTTACTTATGTCACCAGGCCAGTTGTATTTTTTTGCCAACAAGCTGAATACTTTTCTAATTCAATCTGTTAACATAAATATTCAAAATATGACTATAAATGCCAGCTCAATACTGTTAAACTACATAACAGTTTTATACGTTTATACATAGGGAGCGCTAAAATAGAAAAACCAAAATGGGAAGCCAAATCCGACAACAGGGTCAACTACTAAGAGCAATACATTTCGAAGCCTTTCCGTATCATAAGTGCTTTAGAATTTTAACGAATTCAGCAATTTTCTGTAAAACATTCTTACAGAAATTTTATGTCAGACCAGTCTGACAACTGGTCTGGTAAATACGCTTGGGACCTCTGTTCTATCCGCAGAGACATCGACCCAGTGGTTTCAAAATACAAAATTACCAATGTTGAATAAATATGGTGAAGCTTTGTATGCTATATGTCATTAAAAAGGGGTAACCTCACATCTGTAGCATTAGAACCAAACATAGGAAGTCCAAGGTCCAAACATAGCAAAAGAAGCACTCAAATTGATTAAAACCCATTGTTTATAATATTGATTTGAATAAATAGCGATTACATTTTACTATTGCATCGACACAATGTTGGACATTGGAATTTCATATGTTGACAAATTAAAAAGTTTTGTCAAACAAACTTTCGGGCGAACTTTGTCCGATTTTGATTGGAAAATATCGATAATTATTCATTTAATTGAAGAAAATGAAAAAAAAGACAATTAGACTATTTAAAACTCTGATGATTTACTTTAATTTCTGTTGGTCGAATAAGTTGTATAAATGATTTATTCATTCAATCAGAGTCATTTAACAGATAAATGGGCTGACGTGGCCATTGCACAGTACAGCAAAATGAGATGTTGTCATTCTATTTTACATGTTTGCGCTGTGAATTTTCTTGCAAATTGCAAAAGAAATCGATGGTGGAAAACCCAATTACATAGTATTGAAATTATAGCTATATATTAAAGAATAAGCTAAAAGGATAATTATATAGGGTACATGTCAAGAAGGCAAAAGTCTATATCCGAAAAGAAAGGAAGACATTGTTGAATTAAGAGGTCCACACAAAGCCTTCAACAAGGGTGGAATCTTTGTATCGAGCTATATGAAGGAAGTTTTATGTAAACCATTTTTGCAACCTTTTGACGCATTATCATTCCATTGTAGATCAGACGAACTAAAGTAACTTGTTATAAAGAAACCAACGTGCAATATATTACTTTATAACACTAGGCAACCAGAAACACTAGAGAGGGTATGACGACCGCTACTATGACAAGAGGATTCTCCGAAGCGAAAGAAAACCGAAGGGCAAGAAAAAAGAGAGGAAAATCGACAGATACGGCAATTTGGAGGACACGAACAAGACGGAATATAACACATATACATCTTAAAACTAAAACAAATACAAAACTATGAACAAGGTGGACCCCACCAAAAAACCGGGGGTGAACTCGGTGGTTCGGAAGGGTAAGCAGTTCCTGCCTTTTTTAATCCATCTGCCGCATTGACTATTTTCCAATCCGGTTTTAGTAATTTCAGGGTAAAGGGGAAGGTTTCATGTGATCCCAACCTCCAGGCAGCGAAAGCGAACAACCTGTTTTGGTGACTCCGCAACTTCACTCGAAAAGGTCCGTTTTCATTTGTGAAATAGATAATCACAAACATCTACAGGTTGTCCTGAGGCCTTCATTAACGGATAAATATCCACACAACAAAGCAAGCTGTAAAAGGCCAAAAATAAAATCTGATGGTATTCAAATTTAATAACAGTCGACCAAGAACCACAATGTAAAGCAAGTCTATCACATAAATATTAAATCAATGACATGCATCCATTGGATAACATATGCTTGGCTTGGGACAGGCAGTTAAAGTATGTGTTTAACATGTCTGTAAGCGCTTAACCCTCCTGGGACATTGGTGTGACAAAACGACATAAAACAAACCTAAAAAACCTACTGCGTCAGATTTTAACTTTTGAAGTCGATGCATGGCACGCACACAGCTACATGTACAATAAGAGACAACATGATGTACCGATCTAGAAAAAGTACTCGATCGCTGTTTCAGACAGCTAGTTCAAAACGATAATCAAATCTCCATATAGCTCGAAATTTGAAAAAAAATAACCCTCTTGACTGTACAATTTACTATCACCATAAGCTTGCAATATACGATTCCATGTCTCAGACATTATGTGCCGGTACCAAGCAAGGAACTTGTAATCCAGTGGATGTCCTTGTTTTATTTTAAAATGTTGCTTGTTTTATAAAAATAGGAGATGTGGCATGATTGTCTATGAGACAGCCACCCGACAAATGACAGTAGACTTTAAACTTCTACAGGACTGAATAACGGCCTTCAACAATGAACCAGAGTCCATACCAAAACGGAAGCTGTTGTTTCACATTGTTACCTATTTTGTCGTAAGGTGTGAATATGTTTACATTACTGAAGGTCGTAATTAAAGCAATCTGTAGACTGTCTCATAGATAACCATACCACACCTTACTATATAATCCACACAGGGCATTTGCCTTGCCTGCGGGTTGTAAGCAATTTCTATGGAACTGTATTATGTGACAAAATGTCGTTTCGTAATGTGTGTTTGACATTTGACATTTAATAATGTTATATAGTGTTTACATTTCTCAATGTCGTTTGTCGTAACTTAATACTATCGCATCATTTCTTAGACCAGTTTTGCCATTCGGTACGGTTTTAGCATTACAATATTTAAGTGTATTGATGTCTTTGAATTATGTGGTTAAACATTGCATGATATGGTCTTATCATTACTTAAAGCAGTTTTTCAGTTTCATAAAGAAACTTAAATTGGACAGTCTTACGGATGAGTCTGAAAATGGACTCTTTGCAATCAGTGTGATATTAATTAATCCCTTTCAAAACTGACTTTCTAAGACATAGAATTTTGTCTTTACGTTTTCAAGAAATAAAAGGTTATGTTTAATCCATACGGATAAAATTTTTACCAAAGCTTTATCATGACAGTCTATTGGATGGATTTAAAAATTTTGATCTATTTTAGTTGAAAATTATCATTATTTTCATAAATTTAACGCTCGAGATAAAATTAATGTAAAAAACAACTCCAGCCCATGTTAAATATGGCTGCCATGAATTATTTCCTAATTTTGTCATCGATACAATATAATGAACGAATTCCCATATTTAAGACATTTTGACTACGTCAGTTGTATTGTAAAATATATCGGTTGTGAGCTCCTGTTTTATGTTATATTTCATGAAAACAAATGATGTATTATTTTATCATACACCTAAATCAAATGGACCTTTGTGTTGTGTGTATCGCTTACTTAAACGTATTATTTCCACGTGAAAAAAACTTTTTATGCCAATGGGTATATGTAAACTTTATTAAAATGGGACCATAGTTCTCAGTTGAATTGAGAACACTATTCATACACTAGATGTTGAAAGCTATAAACGTCTTATTATAGATCCATATACAACATCAAAACTGTTGAAGCCCCAACAAACACTTTGTTATGGATTAGGATAAGACAAAAAATATTAACCATTCAAAAATTGCATGATGTTTTTATTGTATAACACTTAGATCCGGAATTTTACAAGATTGACATTAAATAATCATAATTACTGAGCTTTTTGAAGCACCTAAATGGAACTTTTTTCTTGGGTTTATTATGATATTAGTTAAATATTTAGTATTCATGTGTTATTTTTTAAATAATTTATTGTTGTTTTTCGCGTGTTTTGTCAGGTTTTTCTTCTTTGCTTCAAGGTGTGTTTTTTTTAAGCGTTTGGACGTTTTTAATCGTTGATTCAAGGCTGTATTCATCTAGGATTTATACAGTCCTTTCATACATTGTCATTTCAGTGTAATTAGTGGCAAGACTTTCTTTCGAAGCATCTTTATTTATATCACTTATTCTGTCATCCAGGGGCGTTCAACCACTTGGTTAGATGCTTAATGACTTAAGGTGCTACATTGAAGAAAAAACAAAGAGTGTTCTGCATCAGTGATATACTTATAATATAAAATCAGTAATTGATTCCGAGATTTTATGATATTAAGTGCTATGTGTTCTCTTTTTGTTGGTTATTTGTGCATTCGTAATATTTTACTTGTTTTAATTTTTCAGGAAAAAATATACATAGTTTATCCTTGTTGGAAGTACTGTCTTGAAATTGGCACAGTCACTTTGATATTTCCAAATAATTTTCTTTTTTATGTTGATCTTTGCCAGTATATATCCATTTAAATTAATGGATATGACTATATAGCTTACATTTGCTAACAGGTGTGGATGATTTTATATCAACCTTTTACATAAAATTTTGATTGACGGCGGTGTTATAAAATATCCTTATGTCTTATTATCGTTCGTTTCAAAGGTTGTTGTTTGACATGGTAATTGATATATTTTAAGTACCTCTGTCTAATTCCATCTATTGACTAATTAAAAATTAAATTAATTTTATTATTTATCCAAACTTTTGCGTGAAATTTGTATTCTTCAATTTGGCAAATAATAAAATCCGATGAAATAATAACAATAGGATTATATTGGTTAATCGGCGTTAAAATTTTGATGTTTTCCTATTGGTCGAAAAAATTTGTATAAAGTTTTACTGAATATGATGCATTTACTACTTTAAATGGGATGACATGGTCACCACACATTACAACATAATGAGATGTTGTAGTCCCGTTTTTGTGTTTGTACTATGGATGTTTTTACAATCTGGAAAACCTATCGATTGTGGTAAGATGTTGTAAAACTTTAGGCAAAGTAAAAGGCTCTCGTAAGAGCTTATTGACCATTTAAAACCACTCACTTATTCGTAGATCAGACGTAACTGAATTATTTTATTGATTGATTGATTTAATGGTGCTTAACGTCCAGCGGCAAATATTTCCTGCATTTCATTTACATGCTAGCTCACGAAAGAATCAGTTCTAATGAAGACATGTCACTTTTCCTAGACACATATTCCTAACTTTCGGTCAACCAATCTTTGCTCTTACTTCTTAATTCTGCGTGCTCAACGGAGAAGCAGGAAACAACAATTGGTTTGACACGGCCGGGGATCGAATCTACGAACTTCCGCACTGAAGGCGAGAACGCTAACCATTACATCATCGAAGTTTGTGTATGGCTTTAATTGTTTCAAAGAAACCAAAAAGTGACACTTTTACTTACTTTTCACGTTTAGGTCATCTTTCAAATTCTATTTCTTTTAAATATCCTGATGACTTTCTTTGTTCAATGTTACTCTTCAAACAATTGTATGTGGATTAGCTTGAGTTATCCAACACCAATTATTCCTTTATTAATTTAGGCACACAAATATTCAGAAATTTTATGTATAGTTCGTGAAAATCAAAACATTAATATGGGAACATCTACACACACTGCATTCGAGTATTTTGAACACGGAGCGATATGCCCAAAGCGGAGCGGATATATAATGGTAACATGAAGGGTGGGTGTCTTAGTTTCATTTTTGTGTAATTATAGTACAGCCTTATAAGAGCGAAATAAATACATCATAATCCGCATATAGTTCTCTTCTTCCATATGATGCAATTATGCTTTTTTTTTTCTATGGCTCAGTGTGAATGCATTTTTCTACGAAAATTGTGTTATACATTAAAATTTTTCAAAGTACTCTATTATTACAAAAGCTAACGACACCAACTTTGGTCTGATGGAAAATCATTTACAACTCGTAGTGTCGATAAAATTTCAGATAAAAACTCTTTGTAGTTTTGTTATAATTAAGATGATTTCGATGACGAGTCATTCAGAAGAGCGGGACTGCGGAGCAAACACATTTTGGGATATATCCAACGAGGAGCATATGAGTAGTATTCTTTACTGAAAAAAGTAAAATATAAAACTAGCAGACTTCTAAAATTGTCTTTATATACAAAAAATATAGTGTACATCAATATTACAGAACATGTTACGAAAGAAGTAGAAATAAATAATACATTGTAATAATTAACTTTCAAAAGTTTTCATTGAAAAGAAATCTACTCCTTTTGTATCTTCAGAACTTCTAGGATCTGAAAATTTGAAAACTGGTATCATTACAAATGTGTCAAAATGGCCATATAAATTATGCTATCAGTTCGATTTTTATCTTTATTCAAAACAAATTTGAATTCTCTCAACTTCTATTTAATATTGTTCGGACAGAGTGATGTTTCAAACTCCCTTACAGCATATTGCATTCTAAACTAATACGTCATAAATATAACTTCTGATAAGTAATACTGCTTTTCTGAGAGACACTCGAGGGCGGCCGGGGTATAGAAATAAGAAGTTCGGGTTTTTTCGCCTGGATTTTGAATCCATGCTAAGGGGGCGTCCGTTTTATTGGTCGACATGTATAAGTAATGGCAACCGCACCCCGAAAAGGGCAGAGGTTTATAAATGGGCTGCTTAGCTTCTCCGTAAGGGGTGGAATTTCTCCTATAAGAAGTATAGTTGGTTGAGCGTGATAAATAAATTCTCAACACGGGAATGTTACCGCCGTGCCCCGTGTTGGGAAAATTCAGCTCTCTTAACACGTTTAAGAAACCTTTGCAACAGCTCATATTATGAGTGGTCCGTAGGTGGCCAGTTGCTCGGCGTATTTTCCAGCCCCTACGCAAACAGTCACAATATGGCATCCTGTGGCTAGAAACCCACAATCCATCCCACTAATGATCATTGTTTCATAGCTGGTTCTCGTCCTGAATATACATGGAATATTTGCCGCTGGACGTTAAGTATCAATCAAACAATCTACTGTGAGATCGCAACGACCTCTCGCAATTAACAATTGACAAACATTTTTAGATTTACATCAAAATGCAGTACAGATTGGCAGAAATATAGAAAACTTTTGTTTAATTGCTAGGAAAAGAAAGTCGGGAATGTGCAATTACTTACATGACTTATGCTTATACTGCTCAGATGGATGTCAATTCATTTATAGACCATTTGAGCACATACACAAAGACAACGAGTTGAAATAGACCAAAGACATAACACAACAATAATAAATCAAATCATTGTACAAGTAATCATATCCAAACAAACCGAAATAGGCAGTTCAATTTCGCGGGAAAGACATCAAACGTGTACAATACAACGAACGAGGCCTTTTTCGGGAATTTACGGGTTTTCGCTGCTCTCATGTTCAGCCATTTTGGTCAGTTTTTCAAGCTCCTCTAGTTTAATCCATTTGATACCATTTATATTTTTTCCCAGTGACCCCCACTTTTCTTTTCATAATTTCATTAAACACTCTCAAATGTGAAAAATCTTAAAAGCAGTTATAAGTTTTTGAAAATTTAATATCCTTAAAATTAAAATTTTACCGGCCAACCAGCGGACGCCTCTTTAGCAGGAGTTTCGCCTGCAGGCGGAGAAACCGAACGGCATTTTTCTATATACTCCGGCCGCCCTCGGGGATAAAGATGAAATGTGATTTGAAACTGTAAGGTTAAATCTAGAATTGTAAAAGTATTGCTGCCCTTGTATATTACATAATATACAATGACAATATATCCAGTGTAAACTATGTTTCAAATGTGTACATTGTTGGTCATTACACTCGAAGGGTCAAAACGTTAGGGCAGTGTTACGTGGCGTTTTTTCTTGTTTATTTCAAGTAAATCAATTGCTTTTTTTCAAAACATCATACGAAGTTCTTTCCTACCTGGTTTCGGCCGAGACTACTATAATAGTAATCTCAAGTTTCAGTAAGAAAATTTCTCAAGATATGTAGCACTTTGATTAGTTGTGAAAATTTCATTTAAATCAGACAAAATGTTAATTTGCACATAATGTGCAGAAAAAACTTTTGACAAGAGACAGCATTAAAAGGGTGCATGTTTTACACACAACGTCAATTGAAATCTTTGATAAACATTGACGGGAATATGCTTTTTCCAACAAAAACAACAAATGTTAAAAATAATTTGCTCCGCGTTCATATATCCATCGCTCCGCATTCAATGTATCATAAAAATTTTTCACTCCATATACCATAAAAAAACGATCAACCAGACACGTTCTCCAAAATTTCTCATCAGTGTAATAAGGATTTATGGAACAAGATTTGACAGTGATATAGAAGAACATGTTGTTAGGGCATTATCAATTTTGGGATAGTGTTTGTTTAGAAATAAAGACGCTGGTGGAGTACAGGCATGTCTCTTATGCCAAATCCTGCGAAAAAGGTTAAAATATGTAGGATTGTAGCTAAGTCTGGGTATAAAAATAACACAGAATATAAGAAAGATGATTACTGAACAAACTTGCATACTGTTAATAAGAAATCACTTGAACTTACGTGCACAATACCAAAGAGAATGTCACTTATCTTTCTCGTTGTAAATTTTCGCGGCTCCGCGTTCCAAATACTCGAATGCAGGGTGTGTTATTTGACAAACAGATCAGAAGGTCGAAACCATACATAAACTAACAAAATTTTATTTTGATTCGGCTTTACATAAATATACAAACACAAGCTCTAATGAATGAGCTTAAAAGCCTTTTGACCGTATATATAAAACATACTTATAATTTAATATAACAACAATTAAAAATAATAAATAGCATACAAACCTAAAATATGTTATTACACGAATTCATATATAGTTTTGCATAAGTCGCTTGTTAAAATTTCTTGGTTTTACAAGTATTAAAATTTTTAATGTGCTGTTAAAACGGTTGAAAGTTAAATACAATAAAAATAAATATAATCATAATAAAGATGGATGAGTACTCAGTCATGTATAGTAAGGCTTTACTCAAATTTTGTAATTGTAAATATTTTCATACAAAAATCTAAAAAAATCTAAAAAGTCACACAGGTATGTGAACACTGAGCAAGTATCAAAACTTATGCCAAAGAAACGATCGACGACGATCGAACGACATATATGAAATCAATTAACTCAATATGATGTGGCAAACGAATCACTCGATCGTAACGATAGATACGATCGACAACGATCGAACCACATGTCAAATCAATCAACTTAACGGAACACACGATCGTAATGATAGATACGATCTACAACGATCAAACGCCATATTCGAATCAATCAACTCAATATTTTCTAGCACATGGATCAAAACGTAAACATTCTTGAAACTTGAATTTTACTTCTACTTTATCATTGACAAAATTTCCTTTGAAATTCTAAAAAAATACAACAAATAAACAAAAAATATTCTATAAGCGGAATTTATGTCTTTTTCAAATCATCAGGGAACAACTTTTTGGGGTAAGGGTTAGGATAAGAGTTAGTTTTAGTGTTAGGGTTAATGGTTATAACAGTTGGGGCTAGGGTTAGTGTGAGGATTAAGGTTAGGGCTGGTGTTAGTTAAAACGAAAATGCGGAATGAGAGATACGGGATACCGCCGACTAAAATGTCACTCATATGGAAGGATATTTTTGATTGGCTCCTTATCATACACAGTTTTAATTTTGTAATGTGTGGATGCGCATGATTTTTTTTTCTTTTTGAAATTTTGGGATTTTGGAAATCTTAGACATTTCAATGTGTCAGATAAGACTTTTTATTGCAATATGCAAATTTGTTTTTTGGTCGCTTGAAAAAGATAGATGTTGTCCAAAATTTCAACACTGCACACGATTGATTGATTGAATGGTGCTTAACGTCCAGTGGCAAATATTTCATGCATATTCAGGACGGAAACAAGTTAGCAAA
>JAULBM010286102.1:0-16187 GCA_032357055.1 Geukensia granosissima | reverse complement strand
ATTCTTTCCCCGGCACAACCTTTGAGAAGGGGAGTTCGAGTATTTATACATCCCGCTCGAACCAACGGACGCCCCTTGAGCAGGGGTTCTACCTGCAGGCGGAGAAACCGAACGGCCTACTTCTATACCCCGGCCGCCCTCGGGGGTTTTAAGGTAAGAAAAAAACATTAAGCTGAAGGGCATTGATAAAATGAGGGGTGGAAAGGGGTGTACCTTTCTCCTTTCTCCCACCCCCTCTCTCCTTTCTACTGCCCCTTTCTCCTTTCTCGTGCCCTCTTTCTCTTTTCTCCTGCCCCATTTCTCCTTCCTCTTGCTCCTTTCTTCCGCTCCCTCTCTCATTTTTCCTGCCCCCTTTCTCCTTTCCTCTTTCTCCTGCCCCTCATCTCCCCTTCTCCTGCTCCTTTCTCTGCCCCTTTCTCCCTGTCTCCCAATATCCTTTCCACCTCCTCATAAAATAAACAAAATGATTGGTCTTTGCAATTAATTTGTAGTCGCAAATTAATGTAGAAAAATAAATATCCGAATTTCCTCGTGATAACTATATTGAGATACCTACCTAAATGGGAGACAAAACGAACGATACATGTATGAAAAGAGGGAATTTAGGGAGCAGTTATTGGTGACTTGTTTAAATTTACTCACTACAACCGGTTGTAACTTAGGGTACCAAATTGATGTTTACTAAATAAATAATCCGCCCAGTGGCGAACCTAGCGTTAACTGAAGATGCTAGAATTAGCCTCAGAAATCTGACATTTTTGAAACCTTTCAATTCTTAAATATATACTAATTGTATACTTATTCATCATAAGTTGGACTAACAACTTTGTGAAAATGTGTTTTTTGTGCCATGCAGGACATCATTGTTTTGGAGACACAAATATACCTAACATTTCCTTGTTAGGGCCCCGTCCACTTAATACATGTAGTAATCACTGTCTCCGTCCGTTAATTAGCAGTTTCTACGAAGTATGGTAAATCATGTATGCTTTGTACCATTTAATAGAAATTTATACATGTTATACATAACATTATGCATCACTAGTGGAAGAAGCCTATCAATTATGAGGTGTCTTCAAATAATAGTGTCTTAGAAATTCGACTTAGGCTGGCAGGGGTCCTTCATGGCTTAGTCATTTTTCTACTTTTAAGGCCATGATTTTTTATTTTGTTGGTTTACGGATCCACCGACATGACCGACCAGATTTATATGGAATGAGGAACTGTAGTTTGTTATCTTCTTCACCAATTTACCAAAGGGAGGCAACTGAATTTGTCTCCCATATATTCCAAAGGCTAAAGGGAGGCTATTTTATTATTTCCCTTTGGTACATTGGTGAAGGGAGATAACTGACTACAGTTCCTCATTGAGAAAAAAAATAATTATTTTTGCAATTTTTTTTATTTCATGTATTTTATTCTTCCATCCCGACTTGAAAAAATATCTCCTAGAACAATCAAAATCATATGCAAAAATAAATCAAGAAATCTGTATTAAGAAATTGTAATTTAAAATTTGTGTCAGCATTTTCTCCTCTTTGAATTGTTCTGATAATATCAGAAAATAAAAGAAGTTTATACCTGCTCTATAACCTATAGGTTGTTGACTTTCTGACGTATGTTTACACATAAGTGAAATTTTTATTTTTATTTTGACCGACTGACCCAATATTTCTACGGAAAAATCTGTAAACAAACAAATTTATAAACTGTGGTCTAATTAAAAATGTATAATGCACATTTGACTAGCAGAGGTAATAACATGTGTTCTTTCAGACTGTAACTGACTTAATTTCTTAATATTTAATTTGTACTGTTAGAAGAGAAGTAGAGAATCCTATAGTGAGGACATCCTTGCCTTGTTGGAAGAAGCATGGAATAGTGGTTTAAGGTCCACCAAGGAGAAAGAAAAGATTAAGGAATTAGGCCAAAGGACTAATCTTTCCACTGAAAAGATTGAGGTAAATTAAGTGAAAAATATCAAAATCCTTATAAAACACTTAGTGTTCAAACTGTTAGTCAAATGCGTTTTTTTTTTCCAGTGAATTCTGGCTTGGTCCCTTTGGCTTCGCTGTTTATGTTATATTTAGAACTTTTATATTGATTTTTTTGCTAGCACAGTATGGAAATTTTCATTTTCAACCAGCACCTCGTAGGTTCTGTGTGTATCCATGTACATGTCTTAAACATGTGACAACGTGTGACAACTACAATATACAGTACAGTTATCCACTATAACTCCATGCCCTTTTATCCTCAAGGCCATGGTGGACACGATTATATTCATAAAGCAATTAATTATCCACCTTAATCAATGAAATTTGCCCACTATGATCCATTGTGGCTGTCCACCATTAATTAATTGTGCCCTTGAAGGTAAAGTGGATTCTGTGTTTTATTGGAGCACCGTAGTGAGCTCACCCACTGGATATCTGAAACATCAGAAATACAAGGTTAACATGAAATAATCTATAAAAACGCCTGAAAATTAGTAATAATAATAATATACTTTATTTTAAGAGGGTAACAACACATTCATTGAAATTTTGAAGAAATGATCTGTGCCTGGCATGTTTACTACAAATGATTTTGAAATGATCTGATAAAAACATGGCTGTTGTTACTACCGGTAAACCTTGAACATAGGGGTCAAAATGTAGTTTTTTGCTAATAGAACATAAACTGTTGATGAAAATGGTACATGAAAACTCGTGATATCCTGAGTTGAATGGTAATGACAAAATTAGCTACTGAAAGCCATTTAAGAAATCTGTAGTTGAATAGTAGATGGCTTGCTAGGTTCTTGTGAGCCTCTTGTTCTAGTTAGAATTTATGCCAAGTGGGAGTAATAGAATGCTCACCTTCGCTAGGCTTCAGATGCCTACAGTTTAGATCCTTTACATTAAAGACTTTGGAACCACACAATCTTTTGTATAACAGAAATTTAGAAATAACCACTTGTTGTGACTGTAGGAAACCACTAAATTTCAGTTAAGCCATTTTTCACCTCTACTAGTAGAATACCGTTCAGCATTTCAATCCAATTTTTTTTTTATTATCAGTATATCAATACAATAATTGTTTATTATTCTATCTTTTGATTTATAGGTGTGGATAGGAAATAGAAGGGCAAAGGACAGAAGAGGGGGCATTGCACCATCATACAGTAAGAAGCAGGTAGCTGTAAGAGGGCCATCTGCTTACACCTTGTTTTCCCAGCAGTTTAAAAGAGGTATATTTGTTGTCAGTAATTGGCTCTTGGAGAGTTAAATTATGCTGAGTGAGGTCCATGCCTATTGAACACTCATATTTTCTGTATACATGATGTAACCTATGTTTTAATAAACAATTTAATTGTCTCTGAAAAAATATTTTAACAATTTTAACAGTTGTCTTCACAGTTATGCAATATTAATGTCGTGCAGATTTTATTTATTTCTTCAAAACATACAAGTGGATGTTAGGAGAACAATATGTGTGAAAAGCCAGGGTCAACAACACCAAACCATGGACTGTTCATTCTTCAATATGGAGATAAACTAACACCAATTGACAGAAATAGAAAGAAAGGAAGAAATATGAATGCACATTTTTACCTGCATCGCCGAAGGCGAAAGCAGGTCTTGCAGCCACTCAACTCCATTCGTCAATTCATTAGTCCAAAGCACTTTGGGGTACCAACTTTGTGTAATCTGAAACTTGTAGAGTTTTCATTCCTCATCATCAGTGTTGCTACTATTCCTTTCTACACTGTTCTGATGTCGACATGCTGCGGTCGTATCATGCTGCGCTTGCGAAGCACCTCAGTTCTTATTTTTTTTTATCAAATCAACATATCTACTAAATGATATTTGTGCTAATATATTTCTGTATTTGTTGTGGATGCAATCTCTGGTATTGCATCATCATGTTAAATTCCATTTTAATCTTCTTCTTTTTTTTTTTTTTTTGGAAATACATTAACATATTGAATACTAATCGTTTTGATTATACAGTGGAACTTCGATCGCTCGAACTGCAATGGCTCGAACACCATGGATATCTCGAACCATTTTTGTTGTCCCTTCATTCAGGTTTCAACATAATTCGACCCCGATAGCTTGAACACCCCTCTAGCTCGAACTATTTTCATCGGTCCCTTGGGTGTTCGAGCCATCGAAGTTTGTATTTTTTAAGGGTATTTTGTGTTACTTACGCCCCGAAGGCCGGATGGCCAATTGGGTATAAATTACTTCTCCCATAATTTTAAAAACATTCCACATTGACAGTTTTCAATATTTTAATGAGGGGGACTTCGAGGAATTTGACCTTATCCTACAATAAAACATGATTAATGCAGGGTATCTCGTTACATTTACAACATTGTGGTACAATAGATGATGCAGTCATTGGTATTGCATCATCACATGATTTTTTTAAAAGATTTTCAAAAATCGAAATCTTGTTACTTCACATAAAACTATCTCTCTTAATATACAATCAATATATCTGCTTGGCAGGTTCAGATCAGAGTCGATCTTGTTGTTTATAATATAAATATAGCAATTTTGACCATTTACCTTTCATGCCTTTATAAAAATTATTTTTCATGCATTGTCGAGGGGATTTTATTTAATTTTCACTACTGAGTTTGTCCTTATAGCTTTTTTCATGTTGTCATATTTAAAATAAGATTTCACATTATAAATATTAATTGTTTGAAGAAATATGGAGTGTTTCTTAGTAAGTGGATATATATTTTATTTCATATCATATAGTAGACTAGAGTGTAGTCATGCATTCTATTTAATCAAAAGTATTACATTTTTTTTGTATAATTATATTCCGTTTTATCAATATAGAGACAACCTCCAAAGAAGACCACTTCAAAGAAGTTGGGAAGAAGTGGGGAGAGCTTTCTGTGGCAGAGAAGCTAAAATTCAAGGAAGATGCCAGCTCTATTAGGAAGACCGAGCTGAAGGGTATGAAACCAGAGGATGCCATCGCCCAGCATTTTAAGACCATTGAAAATTCGGTAATATTGATTTGTTGATTACCACTATTTAGTTTTTTTAGTGCATTTTGATATTAAAAATAAGATGGTATAAACCTCTGTTGTATTGGCTTATGCAGAGAAGCTCTTTGAAGAAACATCTATAGCATTATATTTTAAAGCAGTTGAAGAACATAATATAATTCATTTTTCATTTGACACTAGGAGATCTGAAGTATATAAATCACAAATTACAAAGTATCATTTATTCAAGAAAGATATATATTGACATGGAGTATACATATCCCCAGTTCTGCAAAAATGTCGGCTGTTGATTGGCTACACACAAGTCAGTACAAAACCCTGGCCTCTGTCTAGTTAATAAGGAATGCTATTGTTGTTTCTATGTACACTCTGTTTATGAAATTTCTGTATAAAGATATAAACCCTTTATTAAAAAGAGGTCTGTTATGTTTATTTTTAAATAAATAATTATTTTTGAAGCTAAAAAATCCCAAATTTTCCAAATCAGATGTTGATATATATCGACGTCGACATTTTGAACAGGAAAATGAACATTAAGTATGGGCCAATTTATATCGATAAACGAACTCGTATTTGCCGACAGTCTTTCTACTTAAAAAATGAACTGTAGTAGGCTTATACAAAAGGTATCTGCCTACACTTTGGTATATTTGGCCTAATTTAACGTTTGGTCGTTTCAATTTTTGACAAAAATTTTTAAAACATCACTTTTACACTGAATTTTATAGACTGGTATATGATTGAAAAATTGACATTATGGGGCCAAGTAAGGGATAAAATCAGTATCTATGTTTTTACCCGTGTACATTGAGATTGTACCACCTTCAAGGACTTCTGTGTACCATGAGGCTAAGTTAGGGTTTCCAGGGAAAAACATGGGTTGTTGCTACTCACATTCACAGGGAGTTGTCATCTTTTGTTGTCTACTGTGACTTAAGCAAGTGGAGATTCTTAATGAAACTTTCACATCCCAGATATTTATTTATGATATCAAGTTATGTTGCACATCCTATTTAAATTTTTTTTTAATTTGCTTTCAGATTAATGTTCTAGGATCTCTTGGCTTTGAGATCATGATGGTGGCCACTAAGGAACATGAGTTTCCCCACCTGTTTGGGACACCTAGAGGGCTAGAGTATATAGCACAACCGCAGATATTGGAGCTTTTCAAGAAATCTGTGTTTGGTATGTTTAATATTAAGGGCTATTCCATTAAAAAACCTACCCCATCCAAGGCCTCCAGCTTTCACTAACATGAATTTGGGGTACCACCCATAGAAGTGATTAACAAAAGAATATCATTGTTTTATATCATAGAAGTAATTTTTACTTCCCAAAACATCCCATTTCCTTTGTTGTGTCGCCTGCATAGCAAGGTCGACACATAGGGATCACTCTGTCATCTTGTGTCTACGTGGTCGTCGTCCATGTCACACTTTTATCTATTATCCGCATATTCTCCTAAACCTCCTGATGTTATTTAACGAAACTTGCACACCTTGTAGACTGTAGATGTGCACAGCTATTTTGTTAAAAAAAATTGCCCAAAAAATCTGTTTTTTCAAATATTTCCCGTAGCATACTATATGAAGAGGCGGGGTTCTCTTATCCCCAAGTCCTCCTAAAACTACATGATAGAATTTAATCAAACTTGTTTATTTTTTTCCTTATGGACTGTAAATATGCACTGTATGTGTTGTTTAATTGGTCATTAATTTTTTGCCTAAAACTGATGGTTTAAATATTTTTTTTTAGAAATCACATATTTTGAGAATTTGCAATATCTTTAGTTTACCTCATCTGATTTCTTTCAGAATTTAAGGTGTTATTTAGCTATATTAAACTAAGAACCCACATGATTTTTGTAGTGATGCACTAAACTATTTTAGGGAAGAACTAGATTTTTTAGTCAGAAATCACAGATTTTGAGAATGGACTGGTTTGTGGACAATATATCCTGACTGCCATATCCAAGTTCCAAAACAGCAAACTTGATTAGACCAAAGCCTATTGATTTGATGTTGATCAGTGGTGTAGTGTTAGGGAAATCTTGATTTTTGACCTAGAAATCATGAATTTTGAGAATTGACTGGTTTCTGGAGAGTATACCCTGTATATGCCTTACCTGATTTTCATAGATCCATGTGCAGGAGACTCAGAACAATGCAGAAGTCTATTGATATCAAACCGCAGTTTTGGGGGAAAATTTTTTTGTCAGAAATCTCAATTGACAGTATCTTTAGTTTACGTCAGCTGATTTCTCCCAAAGTTAAGATGTTGTCAAACTGTATGAGACCAAGAAGCCTATTATTTTTTTAGGTTCAATCTGTGAAATAGTATTACTATTTCGCAACCCTAATTTAATTTAGTATTTAATATTAGTCATAATATGCTAATCTCAGGCGACACATATCTTCCATGGAAGACTCGCATCTAAGTTTTATCATAAAATCATCAAACGACTTCTCACCTCTCCACTGATATGATACTTCTCAAAAACATGGATTTTTGTATCAGACTGTAGTTTAAAAAATATGTTTTTTGGTGAAATAATTTCTTTTAAAACAGTATTCAAATTCACAATTGTTAAGGTGCAATGCAATATCAGTGATTTTACAACAAAAGTGAAGTGTAATAAGCATGTTTGAGGCATAATTTTTAAATTAATGTTTTACCAATTAGATTATGACTTTAAATACAGAATTTTAATGAACTTTATTGTTTGACCAATTTAGAGCCTCAAAGCCTCTGCCACTACAATAATCCCAAAGGCATGTTGTTAACATGACATAACATGACATAGGGATGATTAAGAAAATAAACTAAACCACATATTATGTATCCTCAAAACACCACTTTTTCCTTGAATTACCATAAACCAAATTATTGCTTGTGAAAAGTAAATGCATTAACAGAAGATGCTATTCTTTTTATATTGTAGGCAACACTGTTTATGTGACCCAACCAAACAAGAAAGGAAAGGGTGATTTGCGCACTGAAGTGAGGCAGCTTTTGAATTCTCGCTGGGGTAATCTTCTTTTGGTACCACTGGGCTTCTGTCCGTCAGTTGTCCATCTCGTCCGTCCATCGTCTGTCGCTAGCTTTTAACATTTTAATCTTCTCCTCTGAAACTGCTGGGCCAAATGGAACCAAACTTGGCAGCAAGTATGTATGTAAGGTTGTTCATAAAATTTATTCATTTGGTCCTCATTGGACAACACACATGGCCGCCATGGGTAATTCTTAATTCTGATTGGCTGAGTTTTCAAAAATCTTCTTCTCTGAAACTGCTTGGCTAATAGGGACAAAACTTTAGTGGATTGGTCCTTAGGTGGTCCCCTTTCAGAATTGTGTCCGATGACCCTGCCTGCTAGCCAAGAGGCGATTTTTTGAACATTTTTCCCATAGGGTCTTATGTTGAAACTATCAGCATCCGTGGTTTCAACATAAGACCCTAAGGGAAAAATGTTCAAAAATCTCTTCTGAAACTGCTTGGCCATTTGGGACCAAACTTTGAATGGTTCTTAGGTGGTCCTCTTTCAGAATTGTGTCTGATGATCCCGTTCGCAACCAGGATGGCCACCATCAGCCAAATGTTTAAAATCTCCCCCTCCTGAAACTGCTTGGCCAATTAAGATGAAACTTTGGTGGAATGCTCCTTCCTGGGTCCCCTTTCAGAATTATATCCATTGACCCTGCTCGCAAACCGAGATGGGCGACATAGTTTTAACATAGTTTTAACTGCTTGGCCAATTAGAACCAAACTTTGGTGGAATGGTCCTTAGGTGGTCCCTTTTCAGAATTTTATTTGATGACCTCCGTTCCGAGGTGCATCCAGGATAGCTGCCATCAGACGACATAATTTTATACAGGACCCTATCAGAAAAATGTTTTAAAAAATCTTTAATGAAACTAGTCAGCTAGTTAAAAGCAAACATAGCATTGATTGAACTTGATAGGTCAACTTTTTAGATATGTCTGGTCACCTGACCTACATTCTGATCCAAGTCAGTTGGTATCAGTAGACATAGTGGAAATTATATCAATGAAAAAGGGCAAGTTGCTTTAATTTAAGGGCTCGGGTTTGAATAGTAAGTTGTATTCAGCATGCAGTCATTCATAAGTGGGATGATTTATGTCAGGTGAACGATACAGGCTCACCTGAGCCTCTAGTTTTCATCTGAAATAGCAAGAAATACATTTCTATGCATGCAAACTACAAAGGCCAGAATGATGGAGGAATCATAAATTTAGAAATATAGACCTTTCCAAATTAACAAGGACACAGAGACAAACATGAAATAAAAAGAAAAAACTACAACAAATATAAACAACATGGATCCCTACAAAACACATCTCATTTCAAACAGGTATGCAAAGGAAATATATAGGATTAATTTCAGAACTGGATTAACCATATAGATCAAACAACTTTAAATTAAAATATAAAAGGAAAATAGTTAAATAAAAGAAAACAACATAAAAATTGAGGTAAATTGGTGCTATATTAAATAGAAAAAGAAAGTATACTGGGAAACTTCATGAACACAGCAGCAAATCTTCAATGGAAACAACAAGAAAACTCATTCAGGGGTCACAATAAGATCTTAAATGCATGGAATAAACACTCAGCAGCAAGCTCTGAATGACACTTGTGGAAAATCCACCAACTCTATGGCAGTTTATTATAACTGTAAATTCTAACATGACAAAGACACATCGGCGATCAACATTTTATATTTTTTAAACTTCTTTTAAAGACTTCTAAAATGATTTTTATAGGTACATGTATATATGATTTAATCAGTGACAGGTTTTATATTTTCAGAAAAAGCAACAGGAGAGTCAAAGCCGATCCCTTACTCCTCCTTGTTGAAGGGGAATATACCATGGTCACTAGAGGGACTCCCAGTTCCAGTAAAGGAACCTAGTAATTATGGCGTTGGTCATTTGCAGAAAATCATGAACAGTGCAGCAGATATAAAATTTGTGTAAGAACAGTAAACTTATTGTATTGTAATTATGGACGGAAACTTTGTATTCAATACCAATTAACTTAATTGGCGAAAAAAGTTAAGCTATACCCTGAATACAAATGCTAACATTCATCTGTCCTTTCCATATTGCAATGGTTTCCAAATGATGTCTAGTAAGCATAGATTAATTTTTTTAAGCTTATAACAGTTGTAAAGTACAGGTTAATTAAGTTGGATTTTTAGCAAAAATCCATATACATGTATAGTTTTTAGAGTTATGATATTTTTAACTTTTTGCAATTTTTAACCGATGTGAGAATAACATTATATCTACATAATCATGACTTTATTAATGTACATTAAATCAATATTAAAAACATCTCATTCATTAAAGTTAACTGAATTAATGAAATCTTAAATTGCAGAAAAAAAACAGTTGTTGCAGAAACTCATAGTCCAACAGATATTGCCAGGAACACTCCAGTCAGTCAGAGCGGAAGTGCAGAGGAAATCGTGGCATCTATTGTCAGTGAAGAGTGCCAACTTGAAACTGTTCACGATTTAAGTGATGGTAAGGATAGAAAGTAGTCAGATTGTTTTTGGTTCAATCGTACCATGGTCAGATTGAGTTTTCTCACCGCTTGCTGTTTTGCATCCCTAAATACCATTAGGTAATCCTACCTGAGGGTTACGATTAAACACCATTACTCGCAGTGGAGCATGCCAAAGTGAATCATATTGGCACTTTTATGCTTGTTATTCTTATTCTTTTTTTTTGAAAACCTTCCAACTTGAACATAAGCTTATATTGAAACATGATATTTTAACTTATTCTTTTGGTAAATATGCCTTATGGGGGACCTGGCTTCCCAATGATAAATGTTAGGAGTTTGGAAGGCACTCAATATATTTTTGTCATTAGTGGTGGGACTTATTGAAAACTGTTCATTTATCTTATATGAAAATATGTATGTGTGGTGGGTCCGGAAAAAATATGCCTTTTAACACCCTCCCCCACGCCCCCCCTTTATTTATGTAATATCCCCTACATTGTTATATCTCACTCAAAAATGAATGTGCATTATTTCAGAGCGTGATTCAGAAGCTTCACATGCAGAACAGAACACTCCAGTTAGCCAAGAACCTGAAGCATCTTCAGGTAAGATAACCTCTATGCTTTTGACAAAAAATTGGCACGTCAGAAAAATGAAATTCCAAATAAACCAAAACCGTTATTGTCTTTCATCATTCGATAGTACAATTATTGTTGAATTAAAGCAGAAACATTTTTTCTAAGAAAAAAAAAACCCATAGTCTTTTAAAAACTGTATGCACTTTTACTACCACAATTTTTAAGTGTAGCAAAATAATTGATAGCAGGATTGTTGGTTGGGGGTACAATTAGATTATCTCTGGTTGTGTTTTGGTCTCATAATCTTGTTTGTCAAAATTTCGAAAATATAGAACGCTAATGGAAAATTAAATATTATCATTACTAAAATGTGTCCAAAAAATTATAGACTTATATTGATTACGATATCGCATCTAGTTTTTATTTTTACTTTGTCCGTCTGTCTGTCAGTCGACAATTTTTTTGTTAATGGAAAAACTATACACAGTAGATGCATGAAATTTTATACAGTTGTTTGCAAACATACCGGTTTATAGATGTGCATACTAAATTATTCTAATCCAATAAATATTTTTTGGGAAAAGCTTAGATTTTTTATGAAAAATGACATATTTTGAGATTCATAATTTGTCACCACTGCTGTTCTTACTACATGTATCATATGCAAAGTCAAATTTAAATTGAAATTGTAATTTTTTTTTGTTCAAGAGCTTATAATATACTAGCTGTGCCCTTCCTGACTTCATCAGTATGAAGTAATGAATTTCTTTTTCCCACAGTTTTATTGCATTACATATAGTTGTTTCTTCTGTTCAACCATTCTTCACACTTAGGTAGGAAGTTTAAGCCAGATATTCATTAAACTTTGTGCACATGCCGGATGGACCGATCACTCTGTGAAAATGACCCAATGCCAGTTTTTTTTTCAGACAGCATCCAATGATCTACAGAGTAAATGGTGTTAGGGTAGAAGAAAGGACTTCACAGAAATACTGTTCATTCAATATCTACAATTGGAATTTTGATTGCAAAATACATAGGTTCTACAGATTCTTCTATGGATTTTAACAAAATTCAATAAATTCAGATTTTTCTGAATGTTTTTTCTCGGGATCAATTTATAGGAGATAACTGAATGTTGAAAACCTCACTGTCCTTCCATGTTTATATTTCATTTGATTTTATATTTTAGATGGAACCACCCTCACAGAGCAAAGGGGACCAGACATACCAATAGGTAAAATTATCTCTGTAAAACTGAGGTTTTAAGCTTACCATGCAAAATCACTGTGTGTTTATCCTTTTTAGTCTGTAAAATTTTTATACCCCCACTCCGTCTGTTACAAATATTTTTTTATTGCAGGTGAGGCTAATGCGAAACTGCTCATTCATCTTATATGAAAATATGTATGGGTGGTGGGTCTGGAAAAGAAAAAAACCTTTTAATGCCCCCTAAGGGTCATGTGAGCTTTTGCCACCATTAAGTGTCCGTCGTGATTAACTGTTCACTTTTTAATCTTCTTGCCCAATTCATACCAAACTCGGCAGGGATGGTCCTTGGATTGACCCCTTTCAGAATTTTATCTGACAACCCTGCCCATCACCAAAGATGGCCGCCACGGCTAAAAAGAGAAAATTCGGCAAAAAAATAATTGAAAATCTTCTCATCTGAAACTACTTGGCCAGTTGGGACCAAACTTGGCAGGGATGGTTCTTGGGTGGTCCCCTTTCAGAATTATATACGATGACCCCGCTCGTCAACCAAAATGGCAGCCATGGCTACAAATAGAAAATTTGGCTAAAAAATAATTAAAATTCTTCTCCTCTGAAACTACTTCTTCTACTTTGAAAGCCAGTTGGAACCAAACTTTGGTGAAATGGTCCTTGAATCCTTTCAGAATTGTATCCGTTGGACCCGCTGTCCATCCAAGATGGCCACCATTAGCAGACATAGTTATAACATATGACCCTATGGGAATTTTTAAAAAAAATCTTGTCTGAAACTGCATGGCCTATTTGGACCAAACTTTGGTGAAGTGGTCCTTAGGTGGTCCCTCTTCAGAATTGTATTTGCTGGACTCGAAGTCCATCAAAGATAGTCGCCATCAGCAGACATAGTTTTAAACTAGGACCCTATGAGAAAACAGTGAACAATTTTTTTTGTCAGAAAGCAATTTCAAATGTTGATAAATGCTTCGTAAGGGTTTTAATTTCAATTAATTCCAACGTCATCTGTCTTTTTAACTTATTAATTATGCATCAGCTTTGATTTTTTGTGAATTTTGCTGAACATATTTATGGAATCACTCTTTCATTTCTAAAAATCTCATGAATGCATTTGTTACGAAATTTTAGGGAATCTATCATTACTAGTTGTGGAGTTTATTATTTTTTTTTTTTTTGAAGTTTTTACTTGGCTCATTCAAGAGACCAATTGAGTGAGGTTAGCACTTGTCACATGAATATGTGGGTCAGGGGTCATGAATTATTGTCAGTACAACACAAATTAATTTTGAATGGAATTTACTAAGATTTAGACAGGGAAACAAAGATTTTCTACAATCTCTTCTAGCTTAGAATGTTGTACATAATTATTTTAAGAGAATCATCCAAAAAAGTACGTTGATAAAAATTTCAGATCTGAGCGATCCTATCCCTTTAAATCAGGTGAGCGATACAGGCTCACCTGAGCCTCAAGTTTTTTCTGTGAATCCTTGTACAATTTTTGGCAAAATATCAGTTAATGATCCATGCTTATTCTTTTTTTTTTATTTTCAGACATGGTTGAAGCCATGAGTAGCTTGTTGGGGGTGAAAAAAGATGAATCGGCTGTTGTCAGCTTAGAGGAGCAGATCAGTGGTAAGTAACCCATTATTGACAGTTCCAAGAACAACATTTGATTAACCCTAGTCTCCCCCTCCAGGGGAAGACATAGTGTTTTGTCCTGTATGGTGTTTATGTCCATCACAAAAGTTTATGAACATGAATTCTTCTTCAGCACCTTACATGGCATTTGAATAAAATTTTATACAATGAATTATCACAATGTGAAGACGTGCACATCGTTTCTTTGTGACAATCAACAAATTTGTACAGGAGTTACAGCCCTTTCTTTATGACTTCGACACCTTACATTGGATTGGAATGAAACTTGACACATTTAATAATCATGATGTGAAGATGTGCAGATCATTTTTTTGTAATGATCCACAAATTTTTGCCAGAGTTAAGACCCTTTATGACTTAGAAAATTCAATTCAATATAGGGTGTATGGTTAGTGAACGCAAATTCTTTAGCACCTTACATGGAATTGGAAAAACTTTACACATTTAATAATCATGATATGAAGATGTGCATACTTTTTTTTGGGGGGTAATAAATTAGATTTTTTTTTACCAAAGTTTTTGGCCCTTTATGACTTAGAAAATTCGTTTCAAAATAGGGTTTATGGTTTGTGAACACAAATTCATCAACACTTTACATAGGATTGGAATAAAACTTTGACGCATTTAATAATCATGATGTGAAGATGTGCATATCATTTTTATGTGATGATCCACAAATTTTTGCCAGAGTTATGGCTCTTTATGACTTAGAGAATTAAGTTGAATATACATGTATGGTATATGGTTTGTTAACACAAATTCTGTGACATCTTACATGAGATTGGAATGAAACTTGACATTACTGAAGATATGCATATCTTTTTTTGTGAGTTATCAAGGAGCAGAAGTAAGGGTTGGGGGGAGACACAAGTTTTATTGTACTAATACAACCTACTCCTAGTGATGTATTTAATTAATTGAGCTTTAGTGATTTTTTTTAAGGTACCACAACTTTCATGCTGGACATATAGTTAATCATTTTTATGGGGTTTTTATTTAATACTTTTATATTTTTTTTGTTATCTTTGTGTCATTTTTATCTTTAACTTTGTGTTTAAGTGAATTTCTCTCATGAACATAAAGTAGGATCTTCATGAAACTTTCATGGATGGTTTGCCATGATATTTGAAAAACCTCAACTTTACAAAAATTAAGTTTATTTAGGCTTATCATGGGTTCATGAATATCTTGAGTAAATTAAGCGAGTTCACCGGAAATCTTAAGCCTCTTGAACACAATAGAATGTAACTGTAGAAAGATGTTCATGAGGTAATATGATACCCCATTTTCTGACATCAAAGAGAGATACTTAAATTTGAATTACTTTATTATTTCTAAATCACTGCCAGGATTTTAATGCAAAGCCACACAGTGCTGCACACAGTATGTATATATATATGTTTGAAGAATGATAATTGTAATAGGATACAATCAAAAGTCTCAATCATTCATTCATCACAAACCTGTAGCATCAGCATTGTTATTATACCCGACGAAATTGCGGATGTTTTAATGTTTTTGACTGGTTCGTCATTCTGTCCTCAGAACCTTGTAAGCGCAACTCCTCTGAAACTGCTTGACAGATTCCTTCCATGATTGATACGAGGTGTAGATGTGCATACTACATTGTCATTTTGATTTTACAAAATTTATAGGAGTTAGGGACTTGAACTTTCTGTGTCCAATATGTGAGTGCGTGGGGTATGTGAGTCACTTACTAAGGTTCTTTAATTTCATCTGATTTTATTTTTTAGGTAAACCTGAGAACAGAACTGTGAGGCGTATAAAATCTACAAGTAAGAATAAATTTATCTGTTTATACTGCTGTATTACATTATTTATGTCTCACTTAATTTTTATACAACTACAAAAAATGTGCATGATATTATAATGCCAACACATCAGAATTTTGGGCAAATCATATTTTATGTAGATAATTTTGAACGTTTCTACCCCTTAGAGATATCTTATCAGGAATAACCCTAGTTTTTTTTCTAAATTTCCCAATAATCTTTAATATCCAAATTTAAATACTAAAACCTAAACATAAAATTTCTATTTACAGATGATTGTAAAGAGAAGAAAACTTCAAAGAAGAGATCCCCCTCCCAGAGGGTGTGCCGGGGGTAGAATAGGCACAAGCACTCTGTCCTGGGGCACTGGACCCCTGGTAGGC
>JAULBM010286082.1:0-16189 GCA_032357055.1 Geukensia granosissima | reverse complement strand
TAGAGGACTAGTGCCTCAAGGACGGAGATACCTAGTGCCTATTCTTTCCCCGGCACAACCTTTGAGAAGGGGAGTATATATAAAATGAAAAAGGAATTCGAAGATACCAAAGGGGCAGACAGAAATCGTTTAGTTGGAAGACAGGCAATACCATGGCCAACAAAATAAAACGAAAGACAAATGTAGAACCTTCAACACTACACTAAAACTAAAGCTGGTGTAATACGAATTATACAAACACAAGTGCGAGTCCAGAAGGGTAAACAACCCTTGCTCCACTAGTGGCATCCCTCGTCTTACTCGGTAGACAAACTTGGTATATAGTCACAATCGATGTTATATACAACCGGTATATAAGCTAATTTGTATTCATGACAATGGAAAGATATCCATTTTTCATTTTTGAAATGGTTAAACTCATATTTGAAAATATATAAACAAAATGGTCAAATTTTGATGTTTTATGTTTTTTTTTGTTGCAGAAATCTCTCAGAGAACCGATTCCCAACTCTTCCAATGGATGGTCTACAAAATCTACAACAATTAAAAACCTTTCATAATGATGAACTCCGAGATCCTATTCCTGCCAAAAAACTTCCGAAAATAAAAACATTAGTGTTATCATATGCCTATCATTGCTGTGATTTTCTAAAAACGGTAAGTTGTAATGTCAAATTGGGAATTTTGTAAAAAAAAGATGATCTGATAAAATTAGATTGTTTATCCAAAAGCAAATACAAATGTTATTTTGTTTATTATTAATGGCTTTTAAGGCCGAATCCAGACTTTAAGGTTGGAACTATTGAAGAGTAAAAATTATCGCCAGTATGACCAATACTCGAATTTCCACCAGAAGTCGCCACTTATCTCCCGATTCCGCGCATAGTTTTATATGGATGAATGGAAGTTCGGTTTTTTAAAATGATGTTGTAGAAATTCAACAAAAATTAAAAATGCAAATGGTTTTAGTTAATTGTGTTTGTCTTTTAGGAAAACAGTGAATTAAAACTAGACGAAGACACAAGTTGGCTAGGACCAAATATATCTGACCCAAAGCTTGGCAACAGAACAAATTTTAACCCTATATGTGAGTAGCATCGAAAGCTCATATAGAAGAAACTTGATATGTCCATTTTTCTGTCAGACTTAAATGGTCCAAATATCTAATATGAAATATTATAGCATTCAGAATTGAATGTATTGCATATTTTAAACATAGTTGTCGTCAAAACAAACTGATGGTAAAACATATCATATTTAAGGTCCAAGAAATTTAATGAGAAAATGTGTATTGATTTTATAGTTGATCTTGAAAAGGCAAACACCTTAATTTAAACTATGAAGAGAATAAACACAGTCCTAAATTATGTTGTAATAATAAGGACCAGATTCAGACGAAGCTTTTTCATTATAAAGTTGAAGGACTAACACATGATGTAAGTAGGGAGAATCAGGGTACAAAAGGTATATTAACAGTGGTTTGACAAATATTATAAATTTATGTTGTATGTGTATTTCAATTAACAACCTCTAATTAACAGCATTAAACTAAAAAAAATCCAAGATTTAAAATAGTAGCAGAAGTAATGATCTTGATATTATAGGAAGAAAAGTCGAGCAGCACGGTCATTTAACATGTGCAATACATTTCGAAGCCACTTCATATAATTCAGTGTTTAGCATATATATAAATAATTGTGGTAGGGGCACTGAGGCCCTTTTGCGGCCCAAAATCTGCAAATAATTTAAATTATCGAATTCATATTTAACTAAATTAAATTCCGGAGGTAGAAAAAATATTTTACAGAAACCATTACATTTCACCGGTTACTTGCTCATTGTAAGTACAAAATTGTTACCAAAAGTATATTTTTTGATAAAATTGTCATTTGTACACATAGCTATTGTTTTTGAAGTTTATTTTGAAGGTTCTAAATACCTGCACAAGCAGAAAACAACTTCACAAAGTGGAATTGGTCTTATTTCAAATTATATTCAAATATTTTTCTTCTCATGAAAATATGGTTATATTTCACTGTAAATTAAACGTTTTCAGCAATTTTCGCTGGGTAGGTTTAGCAAATGACGACTCAATGACATCATTTTGCATCTATTTTACCTGAAATAGCAGGCATTTTTATTCACCTCCTATATTACCTGACTTTTAAACTTATTTCAGAATAACAATACCTCCAAATATTTGAGCCATTATTGGGCCTTAAAGCGCCAACTCCTTACTATAAATCAATATGTGATAAATTTGGTTTAAGGATAAAACATTCATTTTGTATTAGGGCTAACTTATACTTCAGAGGCAATCGTCGCGCAAAAAAATATGTGTGTTTCTCCTACCGTGGTTTTTTTATACTTTTAATCTCAGCGAAAATCGCGCGACAGCGTGCGGTAGTCGCGTGATGTTCGCGTGACTTATGCGAGATGTCGCACGACGAAGTAAAAACAGTCAACAACACTACCAAATGTATCCTCAATAAGCATATATTTCTAAAATAAAAAAAAAATTAGAAAGTTCCAATTTTTATTTTAACATATTCAAAGCATCAGTTAGGTTTATGTCGCTATGTTTCAAAAGAATTTCACATATTTTGCAAACATGTTGAATTCTATAGTTTAAGGTATTAAAAGTTTATTTGGGGGCGGGTAAAAACCTGAGCATAGAAAATTGATGAGACTTTGGGATTATATTCAAAGCAATATCTTGAATTTCCGTGTTCAGATTTTTACCCAGGAAATATGAGGAGCTTTAGGGCCACTTGACCTTTCATGACCTCATTCCATATATGTTAGTAATCCTGACTGATAAAGGAGCCTTTAATTTACAAACCATAAAAACCTTTATTTTCCTTCCATGCTGCATAAATATAAAGCAGCGTTATAATTTCTGTAGAGCTGCATTAAGGAAGAAAAATCTGTCACTTATTAAGTCTTGTTGAATTGTTGAATTGTTCAGGCATTATTCACTGAGAACGGTCTATAAGCTTATGCTTCTATACTCAACACTCTATATAAATTCTTTTTGATGAACATGCCATATTTCCTACTTTTTAATTGTTTTAAATTGATAAGTGACTTAGCTTCAAACGTAACAATGAATATTTATAGTTCTTTAACGTTTTTTTATTATCAATGTTATCTTACTAAAATTTCAGTTGATGATTATCCGTATATGCCAATAAACCACTATAACTATAAACCAATAGAATACCTGTCAGAACCTCTGATAAAAGATTATCCGTTCCCTGATACAGCAGATGTCCAGTATCCTGAAGAAGAGATATCAGTGAAATCTCCAATTCAATGTGAACCATTGCCGGGTAATATTTATTAGATATTGTTTTAACGAGTTATGATGTAGAAAGGGCATATGGTAGAATGTGTATGACACAGTTTTTCAAAAAGTATACATTACGAAAAATAAAAACAAATATTCTCACTCTTAAGCAAGCTGTAAAATCCCCCCCCTAAAAATATTATGATTAAATGTAAAAACAGATTCAGTGGTAATAGCTATTACGCAATTTATTTAAGTCCAGAGTAGATAAGACAAGGCACCGTTGACAGAAAAAAAGGTAACGTGAACAAAACAGCAGAGAGTTGAACTTCTTTTCAATACATCAATTAGGCCATTGCGTTGAAATGTTAAGCAACTTCTCTCCCATAAGCAGCAGAAACTTTAAGTATGTTAAGATTATACAAACAATCAATCATTTTTTTCAATTTTTTCGTCAACAATCAATTTGTTACTTTTTTGCAATTATCAATAAATTTCACATTTTATTCACTATTAAGTGGTAGTCTACAGTCTCTCAAAATTTACAACAATTATAAACGATTATGCAAACATTCAATCGTTGACTTTTCGCAATTATTAATAAATTCCACATTTTGTAAACTACAGTGGTAGTCTATTGTTTCTGAAAATCTGTTATATTTACAAAATTCTGATTATTACAAATAAAAGAAAAATTCATTGTAAATAATTAAGCAGTTTTTAATTATTTCATAATTTCGTTATAATTAAAAACCTTCAAAGAAATATGGACTACCAACTCAAATAAGCTGATACTGTATAAACCTTGTTTACAATCTTAAATGCTCTCGTAGCATGCAATTTCCTGATATTTGTATCAAGTTAATTATCTCTTGTAGGAGTTAATGGTCATTTAATGACTCAGGGAATCTGAAACTATTAAAACCATTATTCAGTCTTAAATATAAAACGATAAAATGACTGCTTTATGTAAATGTAAATGTATCCGATTTTTATTTATTAGACAGCACGTGATCATACGAGAAAAATGCTACAATAAAAATATTATGATATATTCCTGTAGGACCGTTTTTACCCTGCAATGATCTGTTTGGTTGGTGGACATTGAGATGCGGTATTTGGATAGTTTTTATGTTAGCCATATTTGGTAACGGAACTGTGCTGTTCGTGTCAATCAGCGGGAGATCATCAATGAATGTGCCGAGGTTCTTGATTTGTAACTTGGCATTAGCAGATTTCTGTATGGGCGTGTACCTTGGAATACTGGCTATTGTGGATGCTTCTACGTTAGGTATTGTTCCTAAGTTTGGTTAATACAAAGTCTGCCTGTACATTAGATAAGAATATGATAATATTTCTAACAGCAAAAAAATGTAGTTAAGGAAAATTTGATGGTATCACGATATTTTGTATTTATTTAATGCATTTGATGTTTGAAAGAGTTGGTCATCTTGTCAAAAGGCACTGTTGAATCCAAAACGTTTATCAGAAGAAAACGTTTAAGACATTTCTCTGAGGTTTAGTTTTTGCGACACTTTTTATCTACAATAAAAGACCATACAGATAACTGTCATGTATTTAAAACTTTGAAGCGATAAATGTTGATTTTTCTGTTGCAAATATTTACAGGTTAACTAGATTTGCGATAGTTAAATCTACGATATACGTCCTCAATTTCAAAGCTTAATACACAATAAAATTATCTAAGTCGCACATTTGTGGTCTTGATTTTTTCTTTGATTGCAGATAATAATTCTAAACCAAAAATCTTGTACGAATATAATTCAGCATACATATATTGTAATTACAGATCGAATAATATTGCCATTTTCACGTATTTAAGGATAATTTTTAATTTATCGGAATTAAGTATTGTAAGTGGATAAATCCATGACTTTATTTTATAAAGGACTGCACTATGTATTGAGTTATGCATTTATCAATATAACAAGAAAACGAGATCCTAGATCTTAGTTTTTTCATTTGATTTTCTGGTAAACGCTAGCTTTCCTATTTTATTTTTAAAACGAGGACAATGCTATTCATCTCTATAAAATCTACAAAACAGAGTTTTATTGCACAAACCATTTCTTGAAAAACGAGATTTATGACACATGCATTTGAATGTAATTTTTTGATCAACCGAATTTACATGTAGATTATCATACAACAAAGTATATTTTTTCGATTTTAAATCTACACCCTACCACCTTCAATAGTGTGAGTCTAATTTTTTAATGAAATTACTACAGCTGTTGTCTACGTTCATCTAACAAATTACATATTTGGTGTTTTGTTAATCAAACTATCTTTGTAGGTGAATTTAAACACTTTGCAATTGACTGGCAGACCAGCCCAGGTTGCTTAGTAGCCGGATTTTTGGGGGTTGTATCTAGTGAACTTAGCGTCTTTACTCTCGTTATTATAACGATTGAGCGCCAATATGCCATTGCAAATGCCATGCAATTCAACAAAAGAATTTCCTTAAGAAAAGCAGGTTTGTTGTAATTCTACAGAATACTTATGCGAGAGTGTCGACATGTTGAGTTAAAAAAGTATAATTTTTCAACATAAACAGTGAGATAAACCACAAAATCGTCTGAAAAGCAAAATAGGGCGATGTGCTCTAAATAAACAATGCGTCTAACACCTCTCATGGAATAATTTATCTCTATTCCGAGTTCATGTCGATCAATAAAGAGTTAACATTTCTTTCAATACACAGTTGACAGTTAACAGGTAATGCAACCAAAGTAATCAAACAATTCATGATGACGACTTTAAAATGTTAAGTGGTAGGCTTACAAAAAAATCGAAGTTAACAACGGTCCGTACACAAAAATCGTTCAGTCAGAAGACAGACAAGACCATGCAAGGTAAACAAAATGAAAAACAAACAAAGTACAAAAACTTCAGGATCTCCGAAAACGTAAAAACCTCCTTCTACGGTAGTGTCACGTTACTAAGTAGTCAAAGCCTCTGTTAAGTCATAACAGAAATTAGTCACAATCGGTATAGGAAAAGATTTGTAGACACTACAGTGGGAAGATATACATTGACATTTGTGAATTGTCGTACCAGTCTTCCACATGATGGCCACTGAACAAATTTTGCAATGATGACTTATATCTTACCACTAGAAATCATTTGTTAAGGCTAAACTAGAGTAAATATAATTCCATAGGCGGCCATTATAACATTTTTGCTAATAAAAGTTTTACCTGAAGTTCAGTTTCAGTGACACCTATTTTTTCTGAAAGTGCCATGACCCAGGAACAACATATTAAAACGGCACGGAAGGTTAAATGTCATTTAAGAAATTTTTCAGCTGGTTGACCTCTTGACCCGTAAGATCAAGCATGTTCAAAAGGTCAAATTTTACAAAATATAAGCCAGCCTTTGGATTTTCGTTGAAAACAAATTATGTCACCAATTTCAATAAATTTGGAATTATTTTCTTTCTTACACATTCTTTATTTCACATTCTAAAACTGGTGAAGTATGACTGTTTACAGCTGTTGAATTGAGAGTTAAAGTCAGCCCTTGCTGTTTGTTTACTCCTAGCTTTTGACTACGGCACTATGCTATTTTTAAATTAAGTGTAGTGTAACCTTAAGTAGCTTACTCGTCAGCAGCGACCCTTTGTCAATAAAATCCTGATAATAAGGACAAGGCCTGGACTAGCTTATCGAGTGAGAAATATAAATTCCATATGCAGATGTGGTTTAAATGTTGCTACACATAAACAGAGAGTTAACAGTGGTATATCAAATTCATCTCTCTTGTCGATAAGTTTTGTAAATTATCCTTACGATAAATTTCTAGATGTTGGTCTAAGTTTTTAGCAGACCTTTCTGATTCTGTGGTAACCTTGATTATGTGTTTTATGGGATAAATTCAGTCAACATAGTCACCAAATTTAGCACTATTCAGCCAAACCCATCATCTATATGGATCATGCAAATATTATTGTTTTCCAATGAAGACTTGACAACTTTGTTTTGGAAGTCCTTATACTTGAAACAAACTAGCGAGTTGCAAATGAACTTTGACAGATACATAAAGCCCACATACAAGGGAAGAAAATAGATTTCGTCACAAAAACATTGGAGGTTTACAATTGCAAAAATGAAATTATCGTGCGCGTTTTCTTCCATTTAAATAAACTGTAAAAAATACGAAGGTTTTTTCTTTTCGATCATTATTGTTGTTATGACATGAGTTTTATTTCTTGGAGATTAAAAATAAATGACACATAATCTATAAGTCCCCCTAACCAGAAAAAAGAAAAACAGAAACTTACTTGTACCTCTATAGGTAATTTTGAACTAAGATAATTTTAAAGTATAAACGTTAATCAATTTATTTTTGCAACAAATTAATTGATTATTAAAAATGGTTTTTAATTTTAGGCGTGATAATGACTGCTGGTTGGTTATTTTGTATTGGTCTTGCCAGCCTTCCTTTGTTTGATATAAGCGACTACAGACGATTTGCGATTTGCCTTCCATTCGAAATAAGCGACACCGCATCTCTTGGTAAGTTTTTTTAGTGATTGAACAAGGAGCAATTCAGCCACTCGAACGGATGACACATACCTGAAAAACACACAAAC
Organism: Geukensia granosissima; assembly: GCA_032357055.1. NCBI lineage: Eukaryota > Metazoa > Mollusca > Bivalvia > Mytilida > Mytilidae > Geukensia > Geukensia granosissima. The sequence continues at coordinate 8,285 of JAULBM010286082.1, read as the reverse complement.
CAAAGGACACAAATGAAAACTAAGATGTTCATATGAATTCAATCAGACTACACCATTACTTTAGACATACGGGTACCCTAACAAAAATGTGTAATAACAATGACGTTAAAATGTTTCAGCATTTACGTTAAAAAACTATGAAAATGATCCGACAAGAATCTATTTCATAACGATATCAAATGATTTATTATTTGTGTTTTCTGGTATTACGTAAGGATGATTATCGCTATACATTCTATAGATAGAATCAAATTTGTAAATATAGAATAAACGATTAAATAGATAATTCTTCCTTTATAACATTAATAACATAACAATAGATCATTGCAGCCCAGAAAAAAGTGCAAAAAATATTCGTCAAGATCTGATGTTCAAACCAAAGTAAAAAGTGTTCTTTTGTAAGGGAAGAACATACACCAACAACAAAGAATTTAACTTACTTTTATTTCTGAACTTAAAATACAACTCGTATAAAACAAGACAAAATCTCAACAATTAAACAGGCAATTCAAAGGAAAGGGAAATAGAAAAAGAGGGACTCTGGTGTAAATATTCATGACACAAAAATCTCAAATGTACAAGGTAATTCCAAGCAAATGAACAGTGCTTTGATTGCTGTTCTTTATCTCAAAGTCACAGTGAGGCCTTCAACACGGAGTAAAAACTCGCACCTCACAGTTAGTTCATGACGGCCCCTAGCACCGGCTTGAGCGGAATTCTTTGCTAGATGTCGACGACATTACATCTATGTATTGAAGCACACAAATACGGGGTAAGGTCAACAAATTACAGATATACACGGGCAAAGAAATCTAACAAAATCTGACAAAAGTTGCCCGACAGGTAGTCCGTTTGCCTATGGATAACACAGGTCACCTGTCTCGAGGTATTGTTAAAGGTAAGCCAAAAAACGTGAACAAGGGTATCATGGATTCGGACATGATTTGAAAATTTTAAACAAATAATAATCGAATCGACAACGCATCTTACGTCTGCATAATCTATTTTTTTTTCATATTTGCAGGATTTGTGTGTTTCATCATGTTGTTCAACGCGATGTCTTTTATTTTAATTGGTGGATGTTACGTAAGAATGTATGTTTATATTCTTGGATCACAAGCATGGAATTCGAAGGATTTTAGAGTCGCAAAACGGATGGCGATTCTTGTTGTCACTGATTTTCTCTGTTGGGCTCCAATAATCTTCTTCTCCATTTCAGCTGCATTCGGATCCACATGGATTGGTCTTAACGAGGCGAAAGTACTCACAATATTTGTTTTGCCTCTAAACAGTTGTGCTAATCCCTTCTTGTATGCAATATTTACAAAACAATTTAAACGCGACTGTGTTAAGCTTTGTAAAAGAATTGAAGAATCGTCCATTTCAAGAAGTTTTTCAAATTTTAATAGTTTGCGCCTTTCATTTGGAATCAATGCCTCATGCCGGAATTCTGAACTCCACAGTCCATTTCATGAGAAGCGTGGCAGTAGCCGGAGTAATTCAGACAGCTTTGCTAGCAGTTCAGTAGCTCCAAACCAGATTGGGGAAACAGGCAATTACGAAAGCCAGAAATCGTACACTATATCTGACAAGATACAACAAAACCTTGAACTTAAAAATAAGGTCATAACAAATAAACGAAAAGCACAAATTCAGTCAAACAACAACGCACCATTCACACCAGATATGGAGTGCGCATGTCAACGATGCCGACGTCAAAATACGTTTTCTGTAGGTCCAAGAGGAACAGATACCGAAATAGTTATCCACTTAGACAGTAACGGAGAAAAGGTTCTCCCTGATGGTGAAACTGCTAATGTTAAATCGAAACAGGATCTTGAAAATGTAGGTAGCGACGAGAGTGACATTGATTCGGCGAAATCGGACGAAAATTTGCTGTCGAAAATGGAAGGAGACAATTGCATAGATTGTGGACAAATGCGAAGTTCGTGTTGTTGTACAAAGTGTGAAAGTGATGACAAGCAAGATAAATCATTAAAGAAAAAAGACAATATAATGATGATAGACAAAAGTCAACACACAAAATCTGCACCATATGTGCCACGTGAATCTAATGAAAATATTTTAAGACTCCCCAAACTATCTGCAAACAAAGACAAAACGTCACATATAAATGAATGGAGAAAATCATCACATTTATCGTTCCTGTGGAGAAATTCATTAGACTTAGATACTGGTATGCCTAAATATAAATCTAATAGTTTAGTTGAACTTGCAAGATCACCAAAAGCATTTGACAAATCACCTTCTAAGCGGCGGAGCTTATCATCAAAACACGAAGGTTATTTGTTGTTCAAAAGATTAAAAAGACAGTCTGCCTATGAAAATGAAGAAGAATTGTTTGAATATGAAGAAAATCTGAAAGACTTTCCAGCTCAATATAGAAATAAATGTGTTTACGGTGCTTCGGATTACACACAGACTGTTTTAGACAATACTATTGAGTCTTATTGCCACGAATCAAACATGACTACAAATGAAGAAAATTACAAAACAAAATTCGATGTCGACGATGATGATGATATTGTTGAAACAGAATGCCCAGAAACACAGACTCTTCTGACCGCTGATCTGTGTGAAATAAATCAATCACCAAAACGGGACATTTTTGACAAGGAAAGTGGATTTAGCTCAAACAGTCAATTGTTAAAATGTTAAAATATTATTATTTCATTATATTTGTTTTAAACCAAATCACGCCTTATCGAAGCATTCAGAAATCCGTTTTGCCTATTCATGATGAATTTGCTTTGAAATAATATTTCATACTAGTTATTCTTAACGCTCAATTTTAATGTTGAAAATAAATCTATTTTGGAATTTAATAAACATGTACAATTGTCTTAAAAAATTTTCAAAAACAATTTATAGTGCACTGCGGAACGAATTAAATGACAGGAGAAAACATTTAAGGAGAATGTAAAATAACAGACAAAAACATAAAAAAACTGTTTGGCGAGCAGAATACGGAAAATGTTACAATTTTCTTGTGGCAGTTATACAGGAAGAACTTCTTGATTCAAAGATTGCTAAAATTACCAGACCATTTTAATTTTAACCGCGTTCGTTTTGTCCTTGTTTTACTATTTATTTTTTTTTTTAATTTTCTGTGTTGTGTTTCGAACTTATCTTTCTGTGTTGATGAAGAAGGTTTCTGAATAGAGGGTATGCGCAATTTTGTTTTTTTATTTGGTTATATTGTCAGTATTCGGTTTCAAGATTGCGTTTTTATTAAAAAAGCTTTTTAAACTTTTAAGTCCGACTGCGGGCATTCAATCTCAAGTGTTAAATCCATTTCAACCGATTTTATTTGAGTCTTTTTATTGTTGTTTTGTCACACCACTGTTGCGAGTTGAGCGCTTACCAACCGGTTTAACCCCGCCACATACTAATATGCCTGTCCCAAGCCAGGAACCGGTAGTCCAGTGGTTGTCGTTGTTTAATAAGTCATTTATTGTTATATGTTCTCCATTGTTGAAGGATGTCTTGTATTACTTTAAATTCTACCGTCATTTGGTGGGTGGCTGTCTCATGGACAATCATGCCACATCTCCTACTTTTATAAAGCATTGTTATCTTAAAGGAAGAATGTTAATAAGAAATATGTGGGTAAAGCGCTTTTCAGGATTTAAATTCATCTATTAAGTTATTATTTAAGGCTACCATTTCTTCAAAAAGAGTATCACTGCAATTTGGACGAAAATATAGATTATGAAAAAAGGAATTCGAAGATACCAAAAGGGGTGACAGAAATCGTTAAGTCAGAAGACAGACGAGGCCATAGCCAACACAATTAAACTAAAGACAAATATAGGACACACAACACTACACTGAAATCTAAAGCTGAAGTAACACGAATCATACAAAACCAAGGTAAGTTCAGGTGTTCCGGAAGGGTAAGCAACTCCTGTTTCACTGATGGCACCCGTCGTGTTACTAAGTAGAAAGTACCGGTGTATAGTCAAAATCGTTGTTAGTCACAACCGGTATAGGGACGGATTTGTAGTCCCGACTAAGACTAACTTAAATTATTCAACATGAAATCAGTGTAACGTTTCTTTTTTTGCCTAGTATATTTGTTACAAAAATCATCATTTAGCGCATGATTGGTTTCAATCCTTTGTCACTTCAACATATTTTTCGGGATAAACAATCTTTATTGAAGTTAAGTCTAGTAATATTTAATAATTCTGATCAAAAAAGTGTGTTATCTGATAAATTATTCAACATGAAATCAGTGTAACGTTTCTTTTTTTGACTAGTATATTATCTTTCTAGAATTTGTATTTGCAATTATAGAAAAGTTAATGCCACAAGTTTGTGATCCAAGATGGCGGGGACAACCGAAGACCCTTTTAAAAATTAAATAATGTTGATTTATGATAAAAAATGAAAAAAATGGGAATGAAGACGGTGACCTTTCAAATAAAGTGGCTGATTTATTGAGGTGACCGCATAGGCAATGTTAAATGTATATATGACAAGGCCATGAAACTTCAATAATTGGAAAATACTATTATGGGACAATTTGCTCATAATTACCTTTATTTATCCCCAGCAACTCTTGATTTGAGATTATTATGCAATTTGGTCCATTTAATTACAAAACATATATAGCTGATATTTTATCATCAGACTATCCCACACACTAGTATGTACATGTACATGATGTATATGTCTCTGAGCTTACCCACACCAATACCAAGTTCAGTCATTTCTCTTAAATCTTTTTGCATTACTGATGGAGGCTCTTTGTCTAACTAGTACACTGAAACAGTTTGTTTATAGAAAAAAAATTTTATGCATTTTCGATCCTTAAAATCTACATATCTGTCTTAATTTGTTGTCTCGTCTGCGACGAAGTCGCGAAAACCAGACAAAGGTGTTACTTTCCGTCGGCGGCGGCGGCATTAGTTTTTTTTGAAAGCTCTATATCTCTGAAAGCAATAACGCTAGGATAACCAAAGTTAGTGTGCTTATAGTTCGTGATATGAAATTTACCATTAACCAAATGACATTGGTCCTTGACCTACTTTGCAAGGTTCACTGACTCTTAAAGCTCCAGCATCAAGTTGGCATGCTTAGGTTAGTTTCTCAGTAACTATATAAGATGGGTCAGCAATATTGAGCGCGCTTATACATTATTAGGAGTACATGTCAGTCTACTACATGTCTTTTGTCCTTGACCACATTTTCACGGTCCATAGACTCGGGTGAAGTTTTCATGCTTAGGTCTATTTCTTATTTAATAAAGTGGTAGGTCAACAATATTTGGTGTGCTTATTGATTATTAGGAGTACATGTCAGTGTGCCACATGTCTTTTGTCATTGACCTCATTTTCACGGTCCATTGACTAGGGTTAAGTTTTCATGCTTAGGTCTATTACTTATTAACTATTAGTGGTAGGTGAACAATATTTGGTGTGCTTATTGATTATTAGGAGTACATGTCAGACTGTTACATGTCTTTTGTCCTTGACCTCAATTTTACGGTCAATTGACTAGGGTAAAGTTTTCATGCTTAGGACTATTTCTCATGTACTATAAGTGGTATATGTAGGTGAACAATATTTGGTGTGCATTGACTAGGGTCAAGTTTTCATGCTTAGGTCTATTTATCATGTACTATAAGCGGTATGTCAACAATATTGGGCGTGCCTATTGATTATTAGGTGTACATGTCAGTCTGCCACATGTCTTTTGTCCTTGATCTCATTTTCACGGTCCATTGACTGGGACCAAGTTTTTATGCTTAGGTCTGATTTTCAGGAACAGAAAGGTCACCTTTGGAATTTGTTATGCTAATTTGTGTATTTTCCACAAGAAAACAAGTTAAGTAAAGCATTTCTGATTGCCCGAATTTCAGAAATGGAATATTCATTGGAAAAATCTCTAAAATTGTTGAATTTGCACGTGATTTTTATTTCAGTATACCATTCTTAAATAAGATTGATTGATTGATTGGGGTTTAACGCCACATTCAACAATATTTCAGTCATATCACGGCGGTAAGTTTTACTGGTGGAGGAAGCCGGAGTACCGGGAGAGCCGACCTTGGGCAGGTAACTGACAAACCTTATCACTTGCGATGCGAGTTAAACGCAGGTACAAAACCAGGCGCGATCTCACGCCGTATAGCATGATAGGATACAGTGATCTGTACAGGTAAAACTACATGAAATTGGGATTGTACACAACTACACTTTCTGATTACTGCATATTACCTCTTCTGCACTTACGTACAAATGCAACAGATCCATATTTATTTCAATTCTGAAAACTCGTCTATTGCGTTAATTAGAGGACTTTGTATTAAGAGGAATTAAAGAAGCCATTTTCGATAAAAAATATAACCTGTGAATTTTATGCACGACAGAATTACTGGGATACGACGCAAGTGACTATTGGTGGAATTATATCTTTTAAAGAAGGAAAACATTGAAGTTACTCGGAAACTGTAATATCTCATGACATAAATAGCAAAAAATTAGCGTCAATTAGAGAAAATCTATACAAATTGATTTTTGTTTGTGTTCAGACAAAATATTGGTGGATTAACCGTAATGACCTTAGGACCAAAGTAGGTTTTTTTGGTCCAATTTGACTGAGGTTTATTTTGTACCTTATGGTTATGGAGCATGAACATTTTGTATCGACTTTGATTAAGACTGGCTTGAAAACATCATACATGACTTTTTTTCTTGTCCACATCATCGAGATAAATGTCAGACAAAAATATTTTTAACTACACTCAGATTTTCTGATAAGGTACTTAGTATTTCAAAAGGGCTAGATAACTGATTTTGGGACCTTTATCGGCAGTTATGGACTATCAAATAAGAACCTTACTGTGATCTGATCTGTTACAGAATTGTCTCCCAGACACCGGAAGTCCTCGTTATCAGTTTTACGGTGAGAGTTCATTGAAAGAAAAATGTGCATTTCCGCATGAAACGCATAACTTTTCTTTAATCGAAGAGATCCGGTAACTCAGTATAAAGTTATTGTCCTTGAAATGGTTCTCGTTAACGGTCAAAACTCTTAACAAAAATGTCCAACATGAAATAGCTCACAAATTAAGTCAAGGTCAAAGTCGCACTGAAAGACATAAATGTCGGTACTGGAAGTGTGTTTGGTTCGTAATATAATTTGACTAGCTTTTGTGGAAGTATGATCCAGCAACCACTCAAACATCGGACCAACATGAGGATTATTTTACTAATAAAAAAAGTGACGGACTTCAATTTTCAAGACGGCCTTTAATGTTCAAAAATGTTCTGATTGATAGGACCTCACTGAATTTGGCCATGAACGACCACCTCAATATCCATAGCAAACAAATATATATTGGTTTATAAAGGTATCAAAAGACTTTTGCACCAGGAATAATATTTTGTCATCTTGAGGAAATGTCTTTCCCAGTATATATATTGCACAAAGGAGTAGGTACTTTAAGCCCTATATTTGGCCCAAATTTTAGATTTTGCTACGCAACATTACGTTGTTGTGAAAATAATGTTTATTAAACGACTTTTAAAAATTCTTGACATTACTTCCTGTCATGTCGCCAAAAAATAGGGTGTATTTGACCAGGGATGTATATTCTGTTATATACATCCCTGATTTGACCATTTCAACAATTATGTAACTCTTTCTATGAAAAATACTAAAACTTTGGAGATTCTTTTGTTTAAAATAGATATAATTGCATCGAAACACCACAAAGATATTTTAACCAAACATTTGTACTATAGAGCTTTTATTGGGCAAAGTTTGGTTGTGATGTTTTTTGCGATCCATATCAAAATTGACAAAACTGCATCGGTGTTGTATCAATTTAAGTAATTTCTTATTAGTTTTTCATATCTAAGGCAATTTCTATGTGTCATGTGACCGTTCTAAAACCAATTCAATTTTATTTCTGTACATTTTCAAAACAAAAATGATAAAATAACAGATATTATCTATTTTTCATTTTTAGCCTAATTCTTGGGCCAAAATGTGCCTTAATGATACTTGTCCTTTATGGAAAGAGCTTAAATATATTTTTCAGCGTTTCGCATTGTCTGAAAGTAACGTTTATAATTTAAGGTGTTTCGATATATTATCCAATAAATAACTAGTTTTTGATCAGGTGTTCTGATGTTTTGTTATGCAAATTAAGTTTTGGCGGCAAAATAAGGTGTTTCGAAAAGGTTTAAAGTTTTTCATTCTAGCCGCAGACGTCGTTCTGTTAAAACATGGATGAACCGGCACAGTTAAAT